>QLTV01003388.1:4732155-4747412 GCA_003457575.1 Thermophis baileyi
ATAGCGAGACAGAAAGAAAGAAAGAAAGAAAGAAAGAAAGAAAGAAAGAAAGAAAGAAAGAAAGAAAGAAGGAAAGAAGAAAGAAAGAAAGATGGTAGGAAGGAAGGAAGACAGACAGAAAGAAAGGAAGAAAGATGGTAGGAAGGAGGAAAGACAGAAAGAAGGGAAAAGGGAGGAAAGAAAGAAAGAAAAAGAACGAAAGAAAGAAAGAAAGAAAGAAAGACTTATGACCACAATTGAGCCCAAAATTTTGGTTGCTAAGCAAGAGCGTTGTTAAGTGAGTTTCACCACATTTTACAAGTTGGCCACGCCCACCAGTCACCTGACCACCAAGCCACGCCCACCTGAAGGGGGTGGGGGTGGGGGCACTGAGGATGAGTTTGTAGCACCAAGGAGGCGGTGGACTGAAAAAGTTTGGGAACCACTGCTCTAGTCTCTACTTTTATGAAACCTGTCCCTAGTCACATTAGGTTGCATTAAATACATGTTTATAGATGTGAAGCGCTGCTGATCTTACATATTTAGATTGTATAAGTTCTGATGATGCAAAATTGGAGAAAGGGTGCCAGCTGAACAACATAGAGAAGCTGTGGAATTGCTTAATGACCACCGCAAAACAGGTAATAAAATTGGGTTGATCACATGGGTGACCTGATTTACAACCATCACAAGTTCCTGACATTATGGGCAGGCTCCATTATGGCCCTAACTTCATACAGGACTATCTGTATGAAGTCTGATGTGGCTGCAGTTCACTCCCATTACCTTAATGTGCTAAATGGACAGGGTAGGGCAAAAATAGGCAACCTGTAAGATGCTTCATCTCCCATCAGACTAGTTATATCCAGCACAATTGCTTCTCCATTTAGTTTAAAATTTGCTATGACTGCAAGTTATGTGAATTCATTCCAATGACAAGTATCTTAGACCAATCCCTAATTATTTGCTAGGGCAAGGACAAAATAGTTTCAAATGTGTTACTTAATGACTAAATACACCAACTTTGTTTTCAAAATATGTAAAGACTAAATCGTAGACCTTAAACAGCTATAGCTATCAATAAGCATTTTACAACATTCATGGAAGTTTCTTAAAAGTAGTCACCCAGAAAAAGGATAACAGCTTCCTAGTCGCAGTGACAATTTGAGTTGTTAACAACTGGAATTATTAAACTCGATTACCATCGAGTATACAATGGTCATTTTAAAAGCACATGTGAGAAATTTACCATTACTATTGTCACATATACCCAGAATCCAGTAGCGTTTGTAACACTGTTCCTGAGTGGCTGGGATAATTTCTTGAAAAGAATGTAGAAAATACCAATAGGAAATTGTTTATGAGCTTAATATCATACTGTTACTCTGATATTATGCAGGATTTTCTAAGCATGGTAAGAAATAGGGCCTCCCTGCTCCCACGTTCTCTCCCTTACCAATGTATTCCTACAAAATATTGAGATGACATTTCTGGAAAGATTTCCCAAAAAAAGAGCCTTACTGGCCCAAATTTGATGTACATATGTACATTTGATGTACATATTCACTCATTCATTCATCCTTTTGTTTCATAGCATTGATACACCAACCCAATCTTTCAAATTTGGAAATATATATATTTTTAGCAGCAAGTCAGAGTGACCTGTACTGTACCTTCTAAGATCTTCAAGCCTGGAGTCTCTCCAGATAATTTTTCTATTGATTTAATTAACCAGTTCTGTAACTTGAGATTTTTGCAAGCTTCTATCCAATATTTTCAAGACTTCCTCACATAATTGAGGAACATATTTGATTTTAATTAAATTTGGGGATAGGGTAGACATATCATTATGGATAGGAATGATATTCCCAAGCTTTTCCAATTGTTTGCACAGGATCCACATTTTGCGGTATTTGTAGATGTGGAAAGAGAAGCAGAAACAGTATATTTAAAGTATTAAAGAGTTAAAAACGATCAAACTGCTACCTTTGTCTGTATCAACAGAACAAAATACTTATTTATTTATTTTTATTTATTGGCTGCCCAACTCCAGTGAACATCTTGTTTGTTTAAATTATATAGATCCTGGTTTCCTTGGCGACTTAATATATAATATGATTTGGAGTAGTTTGTGATAAAATACATCAAGGAAGATGTATAAAGTGCCATCGGCATTTCCTTCTCTTTTCATTTCAGGCTATGATGTAGACAAACCTGTCTACAGAGCTGATGATTTTGATGTATACTTTACTAATTCCTTCTGCCATCCCTGTCACCAAAGTTGTTTCATTTAAAGGAAATTAATGAAAGGAAGCATCAATCAGACATTTAATTGCATGAAAGAGTTGCTCAAATTGGCATTTGTCATTTGGAAAGAATACATTTATTAGATTTGTTGTAACTCAGTTGTTAGTAATGCTTTACTTATAAAGCACACTTCACCTTTCAAATGTTTTGACATTAATTTTGTTTTTTTGTGCAAATGCCTTTTTGTATCTCTTCTGGGATTTCTTCTTTTCTACCCCATGTTTCGTCAACGTAAAGGGGCACTTTTCTTTCCTGTTGATAACCTTAATTTCTTTTTCCGGAAGTTTTATTTTGTATTGAATTAAGTAACATTCTGAGAACCCTTTGATAAAGCAAAAATACTATAGTCCTGATTTGGATCTTGATAGTTTGCCTTCTGTGAGCACTTAATAAGATTAGATTAACTGTGCTTATGTTATTAATATTTTTTTATCTCTGCCAAGTAAACATGATGCAGGAAGATGACACCAGAAAGAATAATTCTCGGTCCCTTTCAGTATTCTCACCATCTCTTTTTTCCTAATACTGAAGTGTTAACTTTTCTTTGTGTTGCTTCATGATCCTGTGTTTTGCCTCTCAGGAATAAAATCCTTTTGTTTTTCATAAAATGAAACACTTTTTTTAAATGTACCCTCCATTATTGGTCAATTCTTGCACTAGTAAAACAGAGTTAAATAAGAGCTGGGCTGCTTAGGGATTATTTTTAGCAAGAATAAAGCATCATCAAATATTACAAATATCGAATACCCTCCCTCTATTTCTGTTTTTTATCTGTCTTGCTTTATCCTCATTGATATTGTTATAGTTTGTTTTTCTTTCATTTTGTTTGTGTTTAAAAGCATTAAAAGGTAAGTGACACACATTCCCTCTTGCTTTTTCATGCTTCTACCTTCCACAAGTCCTCATTTATTAATATTTATTATTTTTACAAGCCTCAGGCTTCTCTATGGCCGCATTTCCCAAACTAATAATGTGCATCTGCAACCTTACTTGCTAGGATAAGCTGCCAAAATTTCTTCTACCTGTTTGATTAATGATTATAAACCTCTACCTGAACTCACGAGAATCCAAGATTATAACTTGTGACCAATGAGGGAAGACAGACTCATTTTCCAAAGGTTTTCTTAATTTCCTTAAGATAGTAGCCATGCATGCATACAAGTCTGGCATGTGGATAAGCCATTCCTTAGGTTAGGGGCAAAAAATAATTCTACTTTTCAATTTAGTATTTTTATTCAAGAATACAGCAAAGTGGAGTCAGAGAAAGAGCTAATTGTTTTTGGAATAAATTCAATTTTGGAATAAATTCAAATAAGTACAGTAACTTCTATAAAGTTAACAGGAACTTGTATGTACATGTGTATTTCCTTATTTAATGTGCAAGTTATATCTCTCTCTCTTGTGAAATGTTTTTTTTCAGTGGCCTGTACCATCACAGTTGCCACTTCATGATAGAAAGCATATCATTTTTTAAAGAATTCAAGTCTGTGCATAAAAACATCGAAGCCCCCATAAGATGTCATCTGAGTGTTATGTTTCTTTTCTCTCTGTTCATGTATTGGTTTCAAAATCATTTCACAAATATATCCTTTATCAAACTATCTGCTGCTTCTCCAGTGCACTGCTAGGAGAATCCAAGCATGGGTTAACTTCTGTCTATTTGCCCAGGGACTGAGTTGAGAAAGTTCTGGCCACGCCTCCTCTGCTCGACTGAGCCCAGTTTTTCGACTCAGTCTAACCTAGAGGGATGTAAAAAATCTTTCTCCGCTCAACCTGAGGAAAAACAGCAGAAATATCACCTCGTTAAAATCTACCAGCGTTGAACTTCTAAAGAGAACAGGAGCAGGCGATTAATGAGGAGGCTTCCTCGCCGGCTGTGCAGCTTTTCACTCCACCTCAACTGCCAGTGAGTGTGCTGGTTTCCCCGGTCTGCCGGCAAGAACCGCCACCATTAGAACTTGATAAAGGGCAGGCAGCCCGGAATCACTGCCCGATCACTCAGGTCACACTCTGAAGACCGCGGCTTCTATTTTGGCGCCGGGAGAGTCCGCTCCCCTATCGGGTGCCATTTTCCTTTCAAATTTATTGCCACGTGTACTGCTTGCTCTGATTGTGCCGCCAGTGCGTGTGCTGGTCCCACCAGTTCTCCGGCACGACTGCCACCACCAGGACCCTTCCAACTTTAGAGGCGGCTCCGGAGTCACTGCCTGATCAGTCGGGTCATACTCCGAGATCTGAGGATATCTCCTAAGAGGCCCAATAGCGGCTTGGAGTTTTCGTGCCTTGTTGCCGGCTGCGCTCCACTGGGTGAGTGAACGGGCCGATCGGTCCTCCCATAACCACCCTTGTCCTCCGCAATATCGAACCTGCTCTGCTAATTGTCGGCCCTGTCAGGAAGACCACCTTGCAGCTAATAGAAACAGCTGCTTAAGGAGAGCCCATATGTCGGAGCCCAGTTAATGGCCGACCACTCCATACCGGGCAGATCTGCAGGAGAGGACCCCTCCCCTAGGCATCTGCACGCAGCAGAAACAACGGGCTCTAGCAAAATCGGCAAGAGGGGCCCCTAAAAGAGGGTCCAGTTAGATCCCCCCAGAAGGGCATCCACAGCAGAGGATAGGGATGCTAAAAGGCGCCAAAAAGCACTGGAGAAACATTTCTCCAAAGCAAGGAAGCAGGCGGAGGCCAGCAAACTTCCACTCCCCCATCTGGAGGAGGAACTTGCTCCACAGTCAGATCACTCTCCTCTGGCCATTGAGGTCAGTCAGGATTGGTCACCAGATGGCGCCACCGAGCTTCAAGGCTTTGAAGCAGCAGATTATAGGCCAGAGCCTAATCCCTTTGTCGGGCCAATGTCTGCAGAATTGCAGACAACCTCTTCAGCCAGGAGTGCGATGCCTGCAGCAACATTCACCCCTGCCGTAGCGGGGCTCCGCTCAGGGGATTACCAAGAGGCGGGCCTATCCCAGGAAATTCGTGACCTCATATCTGGTGCCATTTCCCAAGGGATAGCAGCAGGATTACAACAGAGGAGCCAACCCTCTGACCTGCACACACAGCCTCAAGTGAACTGGCCACCCTTGCAGGGACCATATTCTCCACGTCCTTCCCTCCGCAGCGAGAACTCGCTCATGGGGGATGAAAGCATAGGTGATCAGGAGCTCTCAGATATGAGGGGCTTGTTCCAGACCAACCTGCCTTCACAGGCCTTTTTCGGTCCGCCTTGTTCAAATCGCTCCTGTACAAGGCCAAAACAATGGCCAACATGGGGTTGGCAGAGGCCCCAGCAGAAACATCCTTGGGCCTGGATCCAAACGAAGGACTGTTTTCCGAACCAGTCCCTGAGAGAGAAGCCATTCCCTCTCCCAAACTGTTTGTTGATGTTATTCAGTGGCAATGGAACCAGCCTGGCTCAATAACAGTGCCTAGCAGTAACAATAGGAAGCTCTACGGCTTGGGGTCAGACCTCGAGGAGCTTCTGCAGCTTCCTACAGTAGACGCCCCTGTAGCCAACCTAGTCTCCGAACCAGTCCCTGAGAGAGAAACCATTCCCTCTCCCAAACTGTTTGTTGATGTTATTCAGTGGCAATGGAACCAGCCTGGCTCAATAACAGTGCCTAGCAGTAACAATAGGAAGCTCTACGGCTTGGGGTCAGACCTCGAGGAGCTTCTGCAGCTTCCTACAGTAGACGCCCCTGTAGCCAACCTAGTCTCTTCCGCTGTTCTTCCCTCTGAAATATCGGAGGGCTTGAAAATGGAAGTCCGTAAAGCGGAGATGACCTTCCGCAAAATACACCAGGCGGCTGCCTGGGCGATAAGGGCAGCCACCACTGCATCCTTCTTCAATAGAGCTTCTATCCTATGGCTTCGCCAAATACAGTCTAGGGTACCTCCCGAGGACATGTGGCTGCACCAAGATCTAAACAAGTTGGTGGCAGCCACAGAGTTTTCCGCTGACGCAACCCTCAATGCAGCTAAATTCGCATCCAGGGCTATGGCGGCCAATGTAACATCCTGTCGCCTCTTGTGGCTCTGCCACTGGCAGGCGGACATGCGCTCTAAATGGCGACTAGCATCAGCCCCCTTTAAAGGAGGCAATCTTTTTGGAGAGTCACTAGACCCGATTCTCATGGAGAATAGGGATAAAAGGAAGGTGCTACCTTACATACACCGGCGAGCGGACCGCCGGACGGCACCTTACTTTCGCCGGCAGCCATTTCGGCCAGACTCTGGCTTTAACGCCCCTCAATACCAGCGGGCATATTCACAGGGGACAGACCGCCCACAGGACAGGTGTGGGTTTCGAGACAGAGGCAGGCAGCATCCCCAGTCCAGGCGGCCATTCCGAGGGTCCGGCAACCAGCCCTTTCGTAAGACGAAGTGACTCCCAGGCAGATACTCCCATTGGAAGTCGGCTAAAGCTGTTCGTAAACCAATGGGAGGCTTGGGTTCTGCAAACCGTGAGGCTAAGGCCTCACACTAAAGTTCCTCTCCATGCCTCCGAGATGTTTCATTTGGAGCCCCGTCCCCAGGGATTCCAACAACAGATGTCTCATGGAATCCGAGATCCAACATTTGTTGGATATATCTGCCATAGAGACGGTTCCCTCGGGGCAGGAGGGACTAGGTTTTTACTCCATCCTGTTCCTAGTTCCGAAAAGCTCAGTGGGCATGGGGGTGGAGAGCTATTCTAGATTTTAAAAAGTTCAACATCCATTTAGCGTACAAACGCTTCAAAATGCAATCCCTGCAATCCATCTTGGGATGCATCCGGTAGGGCGACCTTTTAACATCCGTAGATCTCAAGGAGGCTTACCTCCATGTGCCCATATGCCCGTCACACAGAAGGTTTCTGAGGTTTTGCTTTGCAGGGAACCATTACCAGTACAGGGCCCTGCCATTCGGCCTGTCATCGGCCCCCAGGACCTTCACCAAGCTGTTGGCAGCAGTGGCGGTGCATCTCAGGGCATGACCAATAAGACTACAGTGCTATTTAGACGACATCCTTATCCAGTCGTTGTCTCCTCTTCAGGCAAGGGAGGACCTCCGAATCACAGTCCAGACTCTGCAAGAACACGGCTTCTCCATAAACCTCGAAAAGAGCCACCTGGTCCCATCCACCAGAATTCTTCATTTGGGCGCGGTGATAGACACCGGGACCTGCGAGGTTTATCTGTCCCAGGACCGTCAGTCCAGCATCCTATCTCTAGTGACTCAAATTCGGACACAGAGATCGGTTCCATTGGCCCTCCTTTCTCAGCTACTGGGAAAGATGATTTCCTGCATTGACATTGTGCCTTGGGAAAGACTACATGCTCGAACCCTTCAATGGTTCCTATTGCCACACCTGAGGGTCGGCAGCAGCCATTCCAGGACCAGGGTTCGGGTCCCGCCGAAAGTTCTTTGATCACTTCATTGGTGGACTTCCAGTGCCATGCAGAAGGGCTGTTTATTCAGAGAGCCCACCCGCATCACAATAACTACGGATGCCAGCCTTTTTGGGTGGGGTGCCCACGCCCAGTCCCAGGTGACCCAGGGATGGTGGAGCCCGACGGACCTAGAAAACAACATAAGCTGGTTAGAGCTTCGGGCCACTCACCTGGCCCTCCACCACTTCCAGGAATTAGTAGCCGGCCGCCACGTTCTGCTCCTAATGTCCACATCAACCGTCAGGGGGGCACCCGTTCCAGATGTCTCATGCTCGAGGCGGAGAAGCTGGGGCTCTGGGCAGAGTTGCATGTCCTCTCCGTCATATATCAGGGACTTCAAACGTGCAGGCGGACTGGCTGAGCAGGACCACCATAGATCATTCCGAGTGGTGCCTGCACCCGGACCTTTTCAAGGCCCTGTCCCAGAGGTTCGGACATCCAATAGTGGATTTATTTGCTCATCCGATGAACACTCAACTGCCAAGTTCTCCAGATTCGCAGTACCGGGGGCGGAAGGGGTCAACGGTCTCTGCAGCCCTTGGCCCCAGGGGCTATTGTACACCTTCCCTCCTCTTCCCCTCATCCTGAGGGTGATCAGGAAGGTGTTAGCGGAGAGGGCGGAAATTCTTCTCGTCGCTCCCCATTGGCCCAGACGACCTTGGTACGCGGATCTGGTCAGCCTCTCAGTATCCCTCCCCTGGAGGATTCCCGAGGACAGGATCTCTTTCAGCCAGGGGGCTCTGCTCCACCCGGAGCCTCAATGGCTTCAGTTAGCCATCTGGCACTTGAGAGGGACATCCTGAGGAGGGACAAATTCTCTGGGAAGGTGATACAAACCATCCAGGCTTCCAGAAGGCCTTTCACTAATCGCATATATAATGCCACCTGGACTGCATTTTGCAAATGGTGCTCCAAGGGACACATCGATCCTATCTTGGCATAATACCACAGATCCTGGACTTCTTACAGGAGCGTCTGGACAAAGGATTGTCCCCCAACACCCTCCGCAGGCAGGTGGCCGCTTTGTCCACAGTACTGACATGCGAGGATCTGCAATCCCTCACTCAACATCCGAGGGTGTGCAGTTTTCTCAAAGGGGCTGCCAACCTGAGGCCCCCTGTGGTACATCGTTACCCCACCTGGGACCTTTCTTTGGTGCTTCAGGCACTTATTTCTGCACCATTCGAGCCGTTGAGGATAACTAGTCTCCGGTTCTTGATATTTAAGGTCTCCTTCCTTGTGGCCATTACTTCAGCCAGGAGAATATCGGAGTTAGCGGCTCTCTCCGTCTGAAACGACTTGTGCATTTTCCATCCAGACAGAGTTGTGCTGCGGTTGGATCCCTCCTTCCTTTCCAAAGTCAACTCCTGGTTCCATAGGGCCCAGGAGGTAATTTTGCCGGATTTCTGCCCGGGGCCTAACCACCCCCTGGAGAGGAAATGGCACACTCTAGATGTCAGGAGGGCCCTCCGCAGATACATCAAACAGACAGCATCCTTTCGGAAGTCTGAATCCCTATTCGTCTCGTTTTAACCGGCATCCATGGGCAGGAAAGTGTCTCCGTCAACTATAGGTCGCTGGTTGAAGGCGTGTATCGCTAAGGCCTATGAATTACAGGCCAGGCCATTACCTGGACGCATAACGGCCCACTCAACCAGGAGTGTAGCTACAATGGCCGCATGGGCGACACAGGCCTTGATCGAGGATATTTGCAGGGCAGCGACATGGTCATCCCCATCGCCCTTTATTAAACATTACAAACTGGACGTTTTCGCCTCGGCTGAGGCGTCATTCGGAAGGAGAGTGCTGCAAAGGGTTCATTCCACCTTGGGGACCCCGGACCAGTCTGTTTCACGCCCTTGAGACATTAAGCTTGGGTATGTCCCATGCTTGGATTCTCCTAGCACCGCACTGGAGAAGGAACGTTGGTCTTACCTGATACGTTCTTTCTCTGTGCGCTGCGGGAGAATCCAAACCCACCCTGTCAACTGTCCTGGTCCAAGGTCTAGGGGTTACCGACTTTGACACCTATACAACTCTACTGGAGGTCTGTGCCTTCGTTGAAAAACTGGGCTCAGTTGAGCAGAGGAGGCGTGGCCAGAACTTTCTCAACTCAGTCCCTGGGCAAATAGACAGAAGTTAACCCATGCTTGGATTCTCCTGCAGTGCATAGAGAAAGAACGTATCAGGTAAGACCAACGTTCCTTTTCAGATAACTAAATCTGGTTGCGATTTCTTTGAAATTTGTTTAAGTGGGACATTTATCACTGTTTCTTGACAATACTTTTGATAACTACTTGTTCCTAAGTGGCTTTGCTTTTTGAGTTTAATTGATATCAAAGAAGTATTCAAGGTTTCTTTATCAAAAGTTGATAAATATCTGTAGACTAAATGGCTCTGATACAAATTCTCTCAATTTGAGCAGTGCTGAAGTGTCATCTATTGACATTCTATATGATGCACTGCAGCTCTTAATTGAAACTGCATTATTTTAGCTTGCATAATAATTTTTTACAAGTGACTAGAAGTTTCCTAGAGGTATGCATAATTAAGCCGCTGTGCCCTTTTTGAGTGTTCTTGTCTGTAGGTATTGAAGTCCTGTTTATGGAGGACAAGACTTTGTTTAGTTAGGTATGAATCCTGCAAGCTTTCTAATTACATTTTAAAAGAAATTGAAATATGATGCTTATCTAATATTGCTTGAAGAATATTTTATATGAGTTTAATGTGAATGCTTTTCATTACCTTGTTTTCCCTTTCACTACTTTTAATACTGTTGAGCTCCAGAAAAATCTGGATTGAATTTTTTCTTGTAGGGAATCTTGTAGCTTTGTCTGTGGCATCAACTGTGCATAAAGAACACATAAAGTCCTATTGAGGTCTAGAACATGGCATTCAGTGTCTGACAAAACAGAAAGCACGCCCTTAGTGTTAAGAGGTCTAGGATGAACTGTTTATCCTGTTCCTAGCAAGCTATGTTGTTTCAAAAATAATGTCAAGCAGCTCACAGCTAACATTCCAATGATTTAAAAATACATCTAAAAATGTAACTACTATGGATCAGTTAGTTAAGCTCTGAGGCCTAGCTTTGTAAACTATAACCATATTTTAATTCATCATGTTACGAGATTTTTATATAATTGCAGCCATTTGGCAATTGTTATTGTTACCATCATTGTTATTTTGGTCTAGTTGAAATATGTTTAATAATTACATCATAGATAATTGAGATACTTCAAAATGTTGTTGTTTGCTCTTTAAGTTTCCCATGGCGGTTATAATTCCCATTCAGCCCCACTATAAAGTTTAAATTGTATGCTTATTAGCATTATTTTTCTTATTATTTTTCTGGGATGGGTTTTTTCTCCCTGGACCTTTTGTTCTTTTCTTTTTTGCCTAGTAAATGGTTTCTTTTTTGCCTAGTAAATGGTAGAGGAATTACATCCTCCTGTTTCAGATAAGGTTGATTTATGGTTCTCACCTATACCCGGAATCCAACTAATGTTTGTGATACTGTTCCTGAGTGGCTGGGATAATTTCTTGAAAAGAATGTATAGAAAATGCCAATAGGAAATTGCTTATCAGCTCACTGTTATGTTATACTGTTACTCTGACATTACGCAGGATTATCTAAGCTAAGCATAGTAAGAAATAGGGCCTCCTTACCACTATTCAGTTCTTCCCAATGTATTCCAAAATGCTGACATGACATTTCTGTAAAGATTTCCAAAAAAGAGCCTTGCTGGGTCAAATTGGTAGAGGTTTGATGTACATATGTACTCATTCATTCACCCATTTATTTCATAGCATTGATACACGAACCCAGTCTTTCAAATTTGGATATCTTTTTTTGATCAGCAAATCAGAGTGACCTGTAGTGTATCTTCTAAGATCTTCAAGCCTGGAGTCTGTCCAGATAATGTTTCTATCGATTTAATTAAACAGAACATGGCATGGAGGGAAATAAAATAATTTTGGTACACCATATATAACATACAGCATCTAATATTCTGCCATATGTGTTTGAAAGGGCAGAAGTTACAAAGCTGTGATAGCATGTAACAGTTACATGAAGGATTACAGAGGAGAGGATTTGCCTCTCCCTGAAATCAGGGAAAGGGAATAAATGAATGCCATCTCCATAGCAAGTACAGATTATAGATGGATTGGAGGCATATAAGGTTTTAGTCTCATACTTGCCTGTGTGGCCTTTGAGTCTGCCTCCTAGACAAGGGATCACAAAGATCTAATGACTGAAGGTCATTAGACAAGATCACTCTTGTTTCCTTAAACAAGAGTTGGTTTCTGATGTTGGATTTCTGCCTGCAAGATCTGTTTCTAACTTTAGAGGAAGAAATCCAAGTAACTCTGGGGTCCTAGGGTGCTCTTTTAGTAACCATGGCATTGCAATATTATTCTTTTTATTGCAATAAAAGTATAACATGTTAATTTTACATACTATATAGTACCTTAAAAACTTTTCCAATATTTGTATTTTCTTGAATTGGAAGGCTTGTTTAGAGAACAAAAATAATTATCTGCAATTACTTTATTGTGACATAAATGTTATATTCATTGTTTGAAAAGGTACAATATTTTGTTGGAATTATCTCCCCTTTTGTTCAATTGTGTCCAATTCTCAGTGAATATCTGGACAAGTCCCTGTCCCTGTTTCCTTGGCAAGGTTTTTTGGAAGTGTTTTGCCGTTGCCATTTTCCTAGGACAAATAGAGAGTTATGCCCAGGGTCACGCAGCTGGCTTTGTACTTAAGGCAAGACTAGAACTCACAGTCTCCTGGTTCCTAACCTGATGTCTTAACTACTATACCAGATTGGCTCTCATAATTCATTGGAATAGTTGTACAGGACAATATGATTGCAACAATAATATGATTCTGTTTCCTTAGATTGGGACATGGTGCAGGGAGAGATATTGAAAACTAATTTCACCTGCCTGCCTTCTCTTTACTGCTAGAAATCAAAGACAGATTTATATTCTGTCAATTAATTATATATTTCTTCTATGAAATAAAGTATTTCTAAAATGTACCATAAAAGTCTATTTAGTTTATCACAATCCAGACTGTTTAGGGATCATTTAGGGATTGACCAGTCACTCACATCATTATCTGGCCCTGAAGTGGAGAAATCACGCTGCTTGGTATCTGCAACCCATTACAGTTTTACAAAAGATCTGTCCAATTATTTCACATAGTTGCATGATCTTGATGTGAAAATGGAACACAGTCAAGGAGAAATCTCCAAGCATTATTAATTGATTTATAATAGAAACATCACCTAACTTTTCTAGGCTGAATTCTGACAATGGCTCTGAAGGATATCATTGCATCAAAGCTACTAAGAATCCAAAGAGAATCAAAAGACTTGACATCAGTGAATCTTGGATTCGGAAAGCCAGCATCGCCCCATAAGAGCCTGGGTTTGGTTAGGATTATCATAGATACACAGAGCTAGAAGGGGCCTTTTTGGGTATCAAGTTCAAACTCCTGTTTAGTCAAGGAATCAAAATGAAACCATCCCAAATATGGTTGTGTAGGCTTCACTAGTATAGATATTAGTTATCCCGCCCAATTTTGTTTCTTCTGCCCATTTAATAAACAGTCCCTCCATCTCGTTAGCTAAAGAATTAATCAAAATTGTGTCATTGAAGATTGAAGGAGCCAGGATTGATCCTTGTGTCATTACATTGAATACCTTTCTGCAATTCATTGAGATACCATTGATGAGCACTCTTTGAATATGATGTTTTGGCTGACTATGCATGCATTTAATTGTCATGCCATCCAGCTCATACTTATTCTAGAATGCTAATTAGCACTTCATTGGGGACTTTATAAAGACTTTTTTTGAATCAAGGTACATTATGCCCACAGCATCTCCACATTTTAAATTTATTATTGTAAAATTTATATGCTGCTCAAATCCCAGCAGTTTATAGTTTGTTACAGAGTTTAACAACAAAAAAGAATAAAGATGGTAGAAATGACAATAAAAGGGAGTGTTTAATCACCGGTGTCAAAGGACTTTATGAAGAAATGTATACAATTTTAAAAACATAATTAAGATTGGTCTGCAAGATTTGTTATTGTTAGATCCATGCTGACGTCCAGTAATTGTAGCATTATTTTCAAGGTGATCTTTCAAGGAGGTAATTAATTATAATTAGTTATGTATTTTTTAGATTCAGCTATTGCAGCACATCTTGTTTTTTTTCTGATAAGCTGAAGCAAAATCTTTCTTAAAAAGGATTTAACTGATATTGAAACACCAAGTGTTTCCTTCTTTTTGGTTATGATTAGCAGCAAAGGTGAGTCAACTCATGGTAGGCTCAGCCTTATCAAATAACTTCTTCCATATGTCCAAGAAACAAAAATTCATCCATCAATATAAGATCTGGCAGTATTTTATCCATCCTTGGAGAACTTGCATATATAGTTATGACAGATTTAGCATATGGCAATTATATTAAAGTATATATCCCCATCAGGGCTAGGTTTTAAATGGCCATAAACTGCCCAGAAGCTAGTTGGCTTTAAAAGAATATAATAATAATAGAAAATTATGAACACATCATACATCCCTTAATGTATATTGAATTTAATAGTCAATTGTATCTTCTCAAAATTGTCATGATATGCATTACAGATATTTACCAGAGAGAGATTGTTATGGAAATCTTTGTTTAGCAGAGGATCTTGTTTTGTTTTGGAGTTTGGTAGGTTTTTTTGACATTTAAAAAATATGACATGTAATACAGTGCAACTTGTAACATTTCTAGCTGTTTTAAGAAATTTAAGCTAAGATTATACAACATGTTGTGATTTCTGTAACTTTTAAAATGACTGAAGAAAGCTGTTATGCTTCAAAACGGAATAAGGAACAATCGGTTGAAATTCCTATTTAAAAGATTTTAAGATAAATCAGTCAGAAGTTGTTATATAAGGAAGCAAAGTTTTAAGTTGATTTTAGTTGAATTTTGATTGTTGTGAACTGGACAGAGTTGCTTAAGATGGGTGGCCATATAAATCTTTAAATAAATTAATAAATAAGTAGTTGTAGAACTAAGTTGCTGATAGATGTATCCATGTGGGCTTTATTCATCACTGAACATGGCTATTTCCTTAAGAGTCGGAAAATAGCTTGGTTGCTCTAGAGCACAATTACGGACCATATTGTATTTCTAACGATATAATTGAAAATATAACAGGGACCAAATCCACAGATACTAAACTCCTCTTACCCCTCCTCAGGGGTGAAATGTGAAATTTTTCCCTACCGGTTCTGTGGGCGTGGCTTATTTTGTGGACGTGGCTTGGAGGTCAGGTGGGCGTGGCTTCAGGTGGGCGTGGCCATGTGGTCATGTGACTGGGTGGGTGCAGCCAATTTAGCAGTCCATTTTGCCAGGGAGCAGGGGGTTGGACTAGATGACCTCTGAGGTCCCTTCCAGCCTTTGCTGTGCTGTTTCAAAGCATCCTCTGAAGCTGTGTCTAGTGCCAGCCAGGTTTGTGGTCCTCCCTCCCTC
>QLTV01003388.1:4782659-4795934 GCA_003457575.1 Thermophis baileyi
GTAATGTTGCAGTAGATATGAGTAATGATTCAGTCAATACACAGATACGTTAAAGTGTATAAAAGTAGTTTACTTAAAGAAATAGCACAGTCCAAATAACAGTCCGAATCATACACGTTCTATCAGTCAGTATTCAGAAGTACAGCAGTCTTCTTACCAGCCTTTCTTTGTCTTAATCATCAAACAAAGATTCTCTTCTATCACAGATAGTTAGCTACACACAGAGCTTAATTGCAGACACGAAGTCACTCAGCAATGAATCAGCAAAAAATAACAGGCCTAATCATACACGTTCTATCATTCAGTATTCAGAAGTACAACATTCTTCTTACCAGCCTTTCTTTGTCTTAATCATCAAACAAAGATTCTCTTCTATCACAGATAGTTAGCTACACACAGAGCTTAATTGCAGACACGAAGTCACTCAGCAATGAATCAGCAAAAGCGAGAGAGAGAGAGAGAGAGAGAGAGCACTAACCATGTTCTCTAGCTCCCTCTTATGGCCGTTACTGCCAGTCAGAATGCACCAATGCATTTAAAGCCATATTACATATATTACATTAAACAGTGATTTGTGGCTTGTTTATATTAACCAACCCAACCGTTTGGACAGAGTCCCAACACAGGGAGTCTAGAGAAAGAATATGTTGTGGCTCAGGCCTCTTGGGGTGCTGCAGTTCTGGGGCTGCAAAAAGCCCCTAAGCCACATTGGAGTACAAAGATACAGCTGCCTCTGGAAACCTCAGCCGCCCCAGCCATGCTGCTGGCCTAGGCTGGGGCGGCTGAGGTTTCCAGAGGCGGCTGTACCTTTGTACCACTTCCTGGGAAGCTTCAGCCACACTGTGTTCCACAGACCCTGTCACGCCCAGATGACCTTTGTCACTTTCCTCCTGCTGATGAGGCACAATTGGCCTGACTCTACTGTGTGTGAGGTAGAGCTGCTGGCTATGCCAAGCCTTCTTCCAGAGGCCACTCACACTATTGTCCAAATCATGTGGCCTGTTCTCGTGATACTTCAGAAAGCCTTCAGAAAGCTTCTGAGGAATTCCCCAGGTCTTGCAAGAATGGGTGTGCTATTTAGAGTATGATAGGCATCAGGCTAGAAACCAGGAGACTGTGAGTTCTAGTGCCACCTTCGGCATGAAAGGTGGCTAGGTTACTTTAGCACTAGCACTAGCACTTAGACTTATATACCGCTTCACAGTGCTTTACAGCCCTCTCTAAGCGGTTTAAAGAGTCAGCATATTGCCCCCAACAATTGGGTCCTCATTTTACCCACCTCGGAAGGATGGAAGGCTGAGTCAACCTTGAGCCTGGTGAGATTTGAACTGCCAAATTGCAGGCAGCTGGCAGGCAGCAGAAGTAGCCTGCAGTACTGCACTCTAACCACTGTGCCACTGTGGCTCATACTTTAGGCCAGTCACTCCCTCTCAACCCACAACATTAGTCTTGGGCGACAAGCTGGTTGATCAATTCTAGTCACAATCAATGGTTCAACACTTGGTTGATCTGAAAAAAGTGGACCATGCACTTGTGGGGAAAACACCAGGAAGGAAAAAATGTACTTGCCAAAATCTTTTTTTATCTTTATCTTTACCTTTCTAATTGCTTTAACTGTTATAGTTCTTTTGGCACTTCATATTTTGAAGAGAATTGTTTGTATATTGGTGGATATTTTGAAGTTATTTTATTGGATTGAGTTGTTTAATAATAAAAATGAGACTTCATGGGAAATTGTCAAAGTGACGTACCAATAATGCATAGTCATTTATTGATCCTATCCTTGGTAGAATTTTTTCTTAAATATTAGAAAAGGAATGGAGAAATTTAAAGACATGCAAATTTAGTAGAAAGGTAGTAGGTAACATGTAGTATGTAATAAGGGATGAGTGTTTGTAGACAGAAGCAAAAATGAATTTTGTTATATGGGAGTGAATAAAGCTGGATATGTTAGAAGAAACATAAAAGTAAATAGAATGAAACGTGCATGGAATATTTAAGAAATGCCTGTACTAAAAGAAGGGGAATAGATCAAGAATAAATGGCTAAGGAATGTTCATAGAATAGGGAGAATGAATGAGAATCAAATTGCAGAACAGATAAATATATTCAGGAAAAGTAAATGGCGTAAGTATAGATTTAGTTAGATACTTATTTCTTTTTCCCTGACTTCTTTCTTTTTAATTTTTTTCTACATATTGCTTCTTATTCTTTTTTCTGCATTTGATTTAATGTTGCTAATCTTAAAAGAAAATTAAATGTAAAATTAAATGAAAATTAATGTTGCTAATCTTAAAAGAAAATATTAAAAGAAAATAGCATGATTGGTATATACATATGTATATTTTAGATAGATAAATGCATGGTTCCTTCTGGTACATCCCAAAATATTTCAGATAATTTTCAATGATTGTGCATTTCCATTTGCAAAAGCAAAATTCATCCATTCTTTGCTTTTTTTCTTTTTCTTTTTTGCAACTAGGCCCGGTACAAACAGAGTCTAGATCCTACAGTTGATGAAGTTAAGAAACTGTGTACTTCATTGCGTCGAAATGCCAAAGAAGAAAGAGTCCTTTTCCATTATAATGGACATGGTGTCCCCAGGCCAACAGTGAATGGAGAAATTTGGGTCTTTAACAAGGTATATGAATTGCAAATTGAGCTAAATTGCAGTCTCTCTTGTACATTTGTATTTCCTAGGAATCCAATACAGTATAAAACAATAAAAAGCAAAATGTTAATGTTTGATTATCTAGCTGTTTGTTCATTCTTTTTGTGTACCTTGAAGCAAAATTATGATTATGTCATAAAAGCAAATAGAGTATGTTTTAAAGTGGACATTGTACCATCTGCATTACAAAACATGTTTTTATTACCTATTTGCTAACTAGCTTGCCAGTATTGGTCAGATCTGCTGAAGTTTGTTTTAGCTATTATTAGGATTCTTTTAAAGATTTCAAGTCCAGGCTATGATGGATAACTGTTTTGCAATATCTTTCCTTCTCTGTATGCCTTCTTCCAAGAAAGATGGCAAAATACCCAAGGCAGAATAATTTTTTTCACCCCAGTCCTAAGAGTATTTTGACTGTGAGGAACAAGCATAAGCCAGCAGTGTCCCACCTCAGCTGGTTTGACTTAGCTACAAATATCTGTCTAAAAAAATGATGAAAACTGCAGCTGGCTGGCTGA
The DNA here is from genome assembly GCA_003457575.1 of Thermophis baileyi. NCBI lineage: Eukaryota > Metazoa > Chordata > Lepidosauria > Squamata > Dipsadidae > Thermophis > Thermophis baileyi. The sequence continues at coordinate 4,785,849 of QLTV01003388.1, forward strand.
CTGACCCATGCAAGGTAGTGCCTATATTTAAAAAAAAACTTTACTATCTGCCAGCTACTTTAAAGTGAGCACACTTTGAATTGTTGGTGTTAACTTCTCAAGTTCTAAATAGCTTAAGGCATTTCTCCCAGGGGACTGTCTGGCTGTTAAGATCTTGACAAGAATTCCTTTGGAAGAAGCCTCCATTTTCTTGAGACCTGTCTTTCTGATATGAAAGCTGCAGGGTAGTGGAACACGTTCACTTGGGAGTTGTCTTTGTCTCCTTTTAGCCAAAGATTTAACAACCTGTCAATATGCATCTCCTTTGCCAGGTTCTAAATGTTAAACTATTTTTTTCCTGCCTCTTTCAGTATTTATGTTACGTTGTTAACTTTTTGTTCTGTCTAATTTTATTAATTGCCTTGAGTAATGTTAGTATAGACAGATAGTTAAAATACTCTCCACTCATGTTTATTTAGAGTAATGGTAATTTGAGTGTCTATTGTGTTGGGGTGGGGGGAAGCACAAAGGACAATTTATTTTAGCATGTATTGTTTATTTCTGGCAATAAAACCACTATGTTTTGATGCTGGTTGAAAACCCCTTCCTTTATTTGACTAGGTCCAAAACCAGAAATCCTTCTTATTTCTTGATTGTTTTGTCATGTTGCTCACTTAACAAGTAACAGATATTTGTCTGCTTTTCTGACATTAATGCAGGAATACCTATTGCAGACATACTGTAACACTTAATGTTACAGTAAGATACAGTTGCCTGATCCACAGGGAAAACCCATCCACAGGGAAAACAAATGATTAGTGAGGCTTTTTCATTAAGTGTTTCTTCCCCATCCCACTTCAGTTGCTGAGGAAATGCCAGCAAGTATTTTTACATCATTGACAAAATAGGGGAATTTATTGGATGAGTAAATTCTGTCTAGGGAAATATTCTAGAGAGATAGATTATAGGAAAAGTCATTTATACCCCAATGGTTAGCTAAAATATCTTCAAGTTTGAACTTCTCACAAGTATTTCAGTCTACAGATTCTTGGTGGTACGAAGATAATAACAAAATGTATAAGATATCCACAATACAATAATATGTAAATTACAAAAGTTATAAACAAGTTAATAACATAGAGCAATAATGTATTTATTTGCTAAATATATATTGCACTGAAATAATAGAACACTTTCCAGAAACTCAATAATCAAACAAAAACCTTATAAATACGTTAAAACATCCCCAAACAATGTATAGAATCAGACTCCAAAAGTCCTCTTGGAAAACTATTTTTAACTTCTTACAAAAGATTGATAATTTTTATTTATTTATTTATTTATTTATTAAGAAAATTTATAAAGGTAAAGATAAAGTCAAGTCTGACTCTAGGGGCAGTGCTCATCTCTGTTTCTTAGCCGAGGGAGCCAGCATTGTCCGAAGATACTTCTTGTTCATGTGACCAGCATGACTGTATGCTGAAGCACATGGAGTGTTGTTACCGTCCCACTGAAGTGTTACCTATTTACCTATTCGCATTTGCATGTTTTCAAACTGCTAAGTGGGCAGGAGCTGGGGCAAGTAACAGGAGCTCACCCCATCATGTGGCGTTCAGGTCTCAAACCCAGGCTGTCAGGTTTCCAGCTAACAAGCTCAGCATCTTCAACTGCTGAGCCATCACACCCCCTTAAGAAAATTTATATGGCAGCCCAATTCCCAGACCCTGATGCTAGTCCAAAAAGATGCCATAAAAGGCCAATGAGAGGTCCAAGAGGATCAGAACATGCACTCTACATCATCAATAACAACAACCAATGCTGCCTGCATCACATATCCAGCTTGAGTCCACATAATCTGCTTTGTCTGTAAAACCACTATCTGAACAATTTTCACCCAGAAAAGAAGATTGCAGCCTGGGTGGTAGTAATCCAACACTTCTGGATCCAGAGAAGGCCTATTCAGGCAGAAGATGACCCAACACCAGTGTATGTGCTGGCATTTACCACTTTCACAATGAGACATTAATAATCACTTTGATCCAGGGGACTAATATCCATCCCCTCCCTCCCCCCCCCAAATTATCCAAAGAAGCCAGGACAGACAAGGATCCAAGTCACAGGTGGACAAGGACATCTTAAAAAGCAAACTACCCATTTCCTCAGAGGTAACAAGCCAGAAGGAAAGCCAAGTGACTTGACAAGATGATGTCCTAGTCACCGCACAATGCCCTGCCCAAGTGGAGTCCAGATCCAAGTGAATTTGAGTGACTTTACCAGCAAAATGTCAAGCAACATAATCACAGGGTATCTCCTACCAAAAAGGGAGTTGGCTAGCAGGAAAAGAGGCGCTGGAAAACAACCAGTTGAATATCCCAAAGGTGCTTTTTTCCAGAAGGCAACTGGACTTTCTTGTTTTTTCTTTTGAAGATGTTTCGTTTCTCATCCAAGAAGCTTCTTCCGCTCTGACAGGATAGTGGGAAATTGTCAGAGCTGAAGAAGATTTTTGGATGAGAAGTGAAATGTCTTCAAAAGAAAAAACAAGAAAGTCCAGTTGCCTCCTGAAAAAAAGCACCTTTGGGACAACCATGACCTGGATGACTGAGAATCTTTACAGACTTCCAATCAGTTGAATACGTTGCCTACATTATTGGCCATGGAATAGACCTGAGGGCACACAGTCATGTTCAGACAAATTAAGTTTTAATTTTTCCTCCATCTGCATTTGAAGCATCACTTCTGCCAGTTCATCTCCTGAAAGCCCTTGGAAACCCAACAAGCTACCTAGGATGTCTGGTAGAAAGAAGCCACTCGGGAACAATTTTGTCAAGGGCCCAAGATACCCCTTCATGCTATTGGCAGACAAGGCCATCAGTCAAACCGTCCACAAGATTATTGGGGTTTTGTTGTTGTTTAATGACCCCGTAATCCCTTGCATCGGGGTGGAGTCAGGGCAACTGAATGGAGCTGAATGTTTACTGGCCGGATGCCCTTCCTATTGCCAATGCAGAGTTCTCAGCTGATATTTACTCATTGTGCCCAGAGAGAGAAATATCTGCCTCTACCTAGGATCGAACTCACAGCCTCCTGATTGTGAGGCGAGAGCTCCACCTCTAGGCCACTGCACCACTCAAACTGTACACAAGATCTTTGGGGAAAATCCACATGGTACTTGGGCCATACTGATATATATATAAATATTTATTTAAAAAATAAAAATAAAAATGTCTATATGGCATTCCCTCAATAAATTAAAATGTAAAAGGCCCTTGAAAGACCTCCACTTTAACTTCTTCTGGAAGGACTATAATCTAACAAATAACAACAATCTAGCTTCTTAAGGGAAGCTGTACCATGATGGTGGGACCACAGCCCCTATAAATTAAATAAAGCTGTACATACTGTACTATATGTTTTATAAAGTGCAGGGTGAATTTGACTGGACAAAACATGCTATAAAAACGTGTATGTTTCAATTCTTCTCAAAATTTTCAATCCCTTCCCATCCCCAATGTGGCTCCAACATTGTTGGAAATTTTACATCTCTACTCACTACCTTGCATCTGAAATTTTCCTATCCTTTTTTGCCGTTAAACTTATGCAAAGGGTGCAAAGTTGCAGATTGAGTTTTCACATTGATACCGTGGATCTAATAGAGAGCAGAGAGTTTTTTTCACTGCATTTTGGAAGCCTTTGCCCATCAGAAGGCAAATCGTAATGGGGAAATGCATCAAAGAGGCACTTTGCTTCTATCAGTGTTACCTTGTGAGGTAACTTGAAAAAGCATGCTCTGCCTTGCATGATATATGGAAGAGCTCTTCATCTGCTTCAATACTACTGAATTAATAAAGAGTCTTATTTCAATCAAAGTTCAAAGGGTTTTGGATGGACTTGACTATTGGACCCTATTCAAAAGCATGCAGTTTAGTGGTGAAAAAAATGAAGCAGCCTGCCTCTTGGACATGTAGATACTCCATCACTGGAGGTTTTTTTTGAAACGGGCAGCTACTTTTTGGGGATAATATCAAGATTCCTGCCAAGGCAGGGGCTGCATTAGAGTATCTCCAAGGCCCTTTCGGCTTTTGTGATTCTGATTCTGTGACCTCTGGTTATAGTGTTGGTGGCTGTCCTGAATACCATATTAATTATTGTTTAAATTTCATTTATTCTTAAATCAAAGGAAGCCCTTTTGGATTCTAAAAACCTTATTTAAGGCACCAGTGATTGCTAATGCTATACTTGTGTTTCTGCAGAAGGGGGGGGAAAAAGGCAACTTTATATGCATACAGTATTTGACTCTTGCACAAAAACATAAATGAAAGACGAAAATTTGGGACCTTAGATACTAATAAATCTACTGTCCCGTATGTTTCATGTGATGGAGTCTAATTCATAATGATACTTTAGTCCATGGACCATATGCTATAATAAATTGGTTAGTCTGTAAGATACCATAAGGTTCTGGGTTTTTTTTATATCCATATGCTAACACATACATATTCATATATATTAAAATGTATTTAAATTGGACTTGCCTTCTGCCTCCAAACAATTGACAGTACCATAGTATCTAAGATGTTACTGTTTTGTACTAAAGCAACCAATAATTGTAGAAAAGTGCATTGATGTCAGTGGTCCTCCTGGGTCGTAGATTGAAATCCACTGCCTCTGCTATCACTAGCAATTAGATTGGCATGCAGTTGAATGTTCTCGAGATGCCCTTGGTAATAGTGCCATGGTTGTGACCTTCCACACCGCTATAGAATTGCAGCTCTTGATTAGAAAAGCTGCAAAATTATGACTTTATCCTTCAGTGGAAAGCATGTGAATTTTCAATAGATCTATACAAATCTACAGGCCTGTCATTTTCTATAGTGCTATATTTTATGATAGATTAAGCATAATGTATTCTGATACTTAGATTAAAAGGAATAAACCATGAGGGTATATTATTTTATTCTGATTTGTTTCAACCAAGAAAGCCAGCTTTCAGCTGCTTTATTTATGTCAGATTTGTGCATCCACAGGGATCTAGGTGGCATAATTTCAGAAATGTGTCTTACTCAATATGAAGAATAAATAAGATTTTCTTCTACTATAAAAATGGGTTTAAAACAGGAGATAGAAGAGGATACAACTGATAATTGTTGCATCAGTTCGGCAATTCGATTCTCACCAGCTCAAGGTTGACTCAGCCTTCCATCCTTCTGAGGTTGGTAAAATGAGGACCCAGATTGTTGGGGGCAATATGCTGACTCTGTAAATCACTTAGAGAGGGCTGTAAATCACTGTGAAGCGGTGTATAAGTCTAAGTGCTAGTGCTAAGTGCTATAATCAGATTGTTTTGAATATAGATTTAAAAATAACAGACTACAAGAATGATATGGACAAAGATGTTACACAGGACTTACAAATGAAACTGGTTGATGCCTTAATAGCTAAAAGGGGCACACAAATAATACAATCAGAAGAGTGACTTAGATTGCAGATTCCATTTCTTATCTTGGACTTATAAAAGGGATGTGTTATACTTAAAAGGAATTCCTGAGAAAAGATAAAGGGAATTTGAAAAAGGAAAATGAAAAGAACTCAGCTTTTGGAACACTATTTAAAATTTAGGAATAAACATTAAAACCAAAAGAGAAGGAATATAAAGTTGCTTATGTGATCAAGTTTAAAATATATGAAATATTTCATAGTAGATTTTAATGTTTTTTTCTTCACCAAGACTGTATGATAAAGTTTTTAAGTTTTGTTTATAGATAAGATATGGGAAAGAGATTTTGTGTTGTATTTTTAGTGAAAGTGATAACCTATGATGTTAAAATTGAAGGGAAGTGTTAAACTTGCGAAGGAGTTTCTGAGAAGAGATGAAGAGAAAATGATAGGAAATTAATTTATGGGACGCTATTTGAAGGGATTAAAGATCAAGATTTTCAATATGTTGTTTCTGGTAGCTGTTAAGGGAGTTTTTCTTGATGGAATAATAAGGCTTTAAAGATTTTTTTTATAGCTAAGGATAAGATATAGGAAGAAGATATTTTTTTGTTGTATTATTAGAGAAAATGTTATTATTCTGGTAACTATGGTCTTTTGCTGTTTAAAATTGAATTATAATGTTTTATTATTTGTTAATAGATAAAAGATAAGATATGGAATGAAGTGATCTCTGGTTGAAATGGTAGAGAAAGTGATAAATTATTGAAATTGTACTTGCCGATGAAGGGGGAAATAATTTTTTAATATATTTTTTCTTTTTTAATATATTTTTCCCTTTACTTTCTTTTTCTCTCTGCATTTTTTATTTTTTATATCTCTCTCTCATGGATATATCTGTCTCTTTCATGATCTAGGCTAAATTCATTATTCCTTAAACTTAATCTCTTTACCTCTTCAGCATAGTCCATAATTATCTATTCTTGAATCCAAGGAAGGAAAGCAGTTCACTTCTTCAGTTTTGGTTGTAGATTCACTAACTATGCAGTTAAAGTAACATTGTCTTCTAAATATCACAACTTTATCCCAGATTTTTTAAATTGCCAGTTTTACTTCCAGAATTAGTTTTTCTACATCTTTTTAATAAAAACATGGTGTCACTTGCATATCTCAAATTGTTAATCTTCTAGTACTGTCATTTTTATGTTTGCTGGGTAAATTGAATAGCTACATCCTTTATTCTAAACCACTCTGTTTCTCCAAGTGCAGTTCTTGAAGTAGTTTCTTGTATACTGCAGAGATGATTATTACTATTACCTCTACCATTATTACTATGTTTGAAAGATCCATGAATAGGAATTGGCTGGCATATCAATTTAATAAATTGTTATTATGGCATGATGTACCCAGAAATCTTGCCAAGAAAATGTCCAGGCAGCCACCATAAGTCAACACTAACTAGAAGGCACACATACCCCCATACACAAAGACCTTGTAGTACGGTAGTTAGTGAAACTGCTATATTTCCTTTTCCTGTTGCTACTTTTCATTATCCATCTTATATTATTTATCTGATTTCCTGTCTGTCTGTCTTTTCTAAAACCTGCCCATTTGTTCTGCATTTCTTGCTTGGACTTTATTTATCTTTGAAAGATCTTAGGAAAACTTCGCTTGCATAAAGAATAAATTCAATAATTCAGTTTTTGAATTTTCTGACATTTTGTTTCTTTGCTTTAGGTATGTAACTGACCTCTTTCAGTCTCTCGGCAAAAAAATCTTGTTCCATAATTGTTGCTACAGATATGTTAGCACTTTAAAGTTGCTGAAGTTAGTTAAAGGGTTGGTGGTATTTAATTTGTGACTGGTACTTTCTTATTTAACAGCTGGTCTGTTGCCTTTGGTAATCATATTTTAGTGTCTCTGGATCTTGAACATATATTCTGCAAAGGTTTCAATTATTTAATAACCCTGTTTGTGAATGGTTTCAGCATATTTTCCATTTTATTATATTTTACTAATTTTATAACAACTTTGGGTTGCCTTATAAAGTAAATACTTCAATTTAGCTTCATTTATCCTGTTCCATAGTTATCCTTGGGTATTCCTATGCGAGATGCAAATTTGCCTGTGATTTTTCTGATTATAAGAAAGATCTTTTATTCTAGTTTTATTATTATATTCTCCTAATTTCTGTTATTCTTGATTGAAATACATTTCCTTGTCCTGGCTTGAAAGTGTCAGTCGGTGTTCAGTCATTGCCCTGTTGCCCCAGGCTTTCATCTTCCTTTTTTCCATGGCTAGCATGATAACTTGTTCTGGAATCTAAATGTATCATTTCTGTTTTGAAATGTGTTCACAATGCCTCTCCTTTCTTCCCATTGACCCTCAGGTTCATTTGCTGTGTAAGTTAAGCATAATTAAGATATTCCCTACATTGATTTTATATTTCGAGTTTATGTTCGTGAGATCATATCTTGCTACCAGATTTACTTTAAATTTTTAGTTCAACTTGGACCAGTAATTTACAGTGTGCTTTAATATCTGCGCCTGGAAATATCCTAGTTCTATAAAATCTATGTCATTGTAATATTTACCATCTGGTAATGTCTACATCCATAACCAATACTCATATAGCTTGAAACAAGTGTCAACTATAAAAAATTATACTACAGTAGTCCTCTCTTATTGATGGTAATTGTCACTGGCAACTTCATTGCTAAGCAACATGGTTGTAAAGTGTGACATCATACGATTGTGTTCACTTAGGATGACCGGTTTTGCAGTTCTGGCTGCAATTGTTAAGCGAATCCTACATGGTCATTAAGTATAATGTCACGTGATTGTCATTTGTGGCCTCTTGCCGACTTCTCCACTCACTTTGCTTGTCAGAAGTTGGCAATGTATGGCAATCACGTGACCATGGATACTGTGACTACCATAATTACAAGCCAGCTGACAAGTGCCCAAATTGTGATCACATCACTGCAGGGACACTGAGATGGCCACAACTACGAGGAATACTCTTGTCTCATTCAGTGCCATTATGACTTCGTATGGTCGTTGAACAGTCATTAAATGAGGACTACCTGTATTCTACCTCTGGAATTACTATGTTTACCAAACTCAAATGTTTTTGTGATTTTAGCTTCTTCCATTGCTCCAACTTTTGCATTCCAGCCACTCATCACAGAGGCATCTGTGGGGTGGGGGTGATAGTATGGTGATGCCAGCAACACCAAAATGGCAGTAGCACCTGGATGATCAAAACCTCAAACCTTTTTCATGTGTGTCACATGCAGTGTAGGCTTCTAAATACCTAGATAGATGAAGGGTGAGACTTCACATGTTCACCATGTGATGTTCACCACTTCGACACTGTTGAACTCCCATCCCGAATACCCCTGCATTAATTGCGCTACATCTTTTTTTTTTTTTTTTTATGTTGCATCTGACATTCCTTGCAATTGGCCAATTTTTTAATGTCTTTCTCCTTCATGGTTATAATATGTGCATATAATTTTACTGGGTGTTTACTGAGTTGTACATGTGAAATTATGCCTCGGATCATTTATCATGTAATCATCTTCTGCTTTTCCTCTGTTTATTTAGCATGAGGGGGGAAAAGGCAATTGCAGTTACGTTCTTCTGCGTGCCTAGTTTGTGGTAGCATTAAAAGGGCCATGACAGAAGATGTATGTATCTTTTCCTTTCCTCTTCCTCTCTTTTTGCCCATCTTCCTAACTCTCTTTCGTGGCAGAGGGGACAGCAATATCTCAAAGAGGGAATAGGAAATATTAAATAACATGATTTTTCCTCTCTTCATCACTGTTGCAACTGTCTAATACTGTCTTACAGGCATCCCTTTGAAGGTTTTGAAGTACCTCCATTCACCTTCACAACATAAGAAACAAAGGGATATGACTAATGAGACATTAATGGACTCTAGAAAGAAAGGATGGACATTCTCCAAACCTCTCCTTTTCTCAATTATTTCCTATGTTTTATAATTTCTTTAAAATCATACATTTTCAGGGGGATTTTAAAAGTCTCAGAATTAGTCTTCTGATCTTCAATGGCACGTTGTGAACGGTGGGGAATTATGAGTCAGAGAAAAAGAATGGACTAAGTCAGAAAGGAAAATCTGAATAATGTGACAAAGATGCTACTTTTTCCTGCTTCCTCTGTTTTTATCTTTTCAGATATTCAGTTTTACGGCATATTACTGCACATAATTTGTAACAAGTTAAAGCATCAAGCACATATTTTTGTTTAATGCTTGAACCATTAGAAGTTGGTACTTTATTACAAATATCTATTCTAAGCAACTTGGAAACATGCGATATTCGCATCAGAAGTTATTTCAGTATTGTTTCTTTTATTGCCTAAGGATCTACAGTTGCAAGAAAAAGTATGTGAACCCCTTGGGATTATGTGGAGTTTTGCATGAATTGGTCATAAAATGTGCTCTGAACGTCATCTAAGTCACAACAATAGAAAAACACAGTCTGCTTAAAATAATACTACACAAACATTAGATGTTGCCATGGTTTAATTGAACATAACATGTAAACATTCACAGCGCAGGGAGGAAAAAGTATGTGAACCTTTGGACTTAATAACTGGTTGACCCTCCTTTGGCAGCAATAACCTCAACCAAACGTTTCCTGTAGTTGC
>QLTV01003388.1:4805546-4821197 GCA_003457575.1 Thermophis baileyi
AATGACATTCTTCTCCAGATCAAATCAAACTTTTTTTTTTTTTTGCATGAAGGAGGAACACGGAGCGAATGGAAAAAAAGAGCCTCCAGCCTCCAACAGATGCTGAAGCGGCCATCCCCGGTGCTGGATGCCGGGTACGCCTCTTATTTTCGTCGGACCGCTACATCTTTGGGGCAAGGGTTGCTTTTTACAGCATGGCGAGGAACAACAAACAGCGCCCGTTGCCTTGGCTGCTGCTGCCCTTACGCTGCAGAGGTCCAGCAAGGCCTCACCGAAACACCACGTCCACACAGGGATGCTTTCTCTTTCCCCTCCCCAGGACTGCGCTAAGCGGTGGCTCATTTCCACCCTGCCACGCTGCGCCAGCATCACGTGAAGCAAATTAAAGGTGGCCCACCTCTCTCTCTCCCACCCCACCCACTCCCCACCCCACTTCCCTTTTACCTTTCTTTAACGCGCCCTGCTTCCCTCCCCAAACCTCGGGAGGTGGCCGCTCCCGTCCTCGCGGCCTGTGGAGGAAGAAGCCTCCGCGCCGCAAAGCCCTCGCGGTGGCAGGAGGGGGAAAAGGGGGAAAAAAGGCTCGGCCTCTGAAGTCTCTCGAGGGAGACGTCCTTGTGTGTGCGTGTGTGGTGTGTGTGTGTGTGTGTGTGGTGGAGGAGAGCCAGGCGAAGGGAGCCCGGGAAACCATGCCGGCTGTGAAGCGATTGGCTCCTTTCCTTCTGCTGCCGCCGCCTCTGCCTAACAGAAGTCGGAGAGGAAAAGGCAGTTGCTTCGCCGGGCGTTTCTCCGTGTTTCCATCCCAAGTCAGCCACAGCCACCACCTCCCATCTGCTGTTGGGAAGGCGATGCTTGTGGCAGGATGATCCTCAATGCGCGGAGGCAGGAGGCGTCAGTTTCGTTTGCTGCCTGCGAGCTACGGGTGGCAAGCAGCAGAGCGAGTAAGCCAGCCATCTGCTGGCTGCCTCTAATCTGTAGTTTACTCGTGAACACCATGCTCATGAGTAAACGTGCTCACAAGTAAACTGTAGATTAGAGGCAGCCGGCAGATCTCTGGCTTACTCGCTCTGCTGCTCACTGCCCGCAGCTCGCAGGCAGCCAATGAAATCGCCGCCTCCTGCCTCCGCGCATGGAGGAGACTGAATAGCGGGAAGAGCACGGACCTCCTGATGCAGGAAGTGGCTGCCAGCGCTGCCCTCAGGTGAAAATGTTGTGAGCGGGGAGGCTCAACCCCCCTTAAGACCCTCCCTGCCTCTCCCAGCCAATGTTGCTCACGAGTAAACTGCAACTAGGATCTCCCGCGTGCTTCCCTCACGGGCCAGGCCGGCTGGGGGAAACACATGGGAAGGGCTCCATGCCGCAATCTCCTATGCGCTCCTGTCCCTCCCCGCACGCATCGGTCTACCCGCTGCTGGTATCAGCCCTCCACCTGCTCTCCCTCCCCCACCCACCCGCCGGCCCGTGCCCTTCTGCCTTACCTTTGCCAGCAGCGGTGAGCAGAAGAAGTATGCGGCTAGATTCTGCAAGTAGTGGCTGGGCGGGGCGAGTGAGCATCGGGCGGCCGGGGTGAGCGAGCGGGGACCGGGGACTGGTTCAGGGGCGTGGCCAGCCAGAGATTGCTACCGGTTCAGGGAACCACGCAAAATTTCCGCTAATGGTTCTCCTGAACAGGTTCGAACAGGTAGCAACCCACCACTGGTTTGAATGTCAGTCTTTCTAGCTAGCCAAGAAGCCTTGCTGAATGTCACTCATCTTGGTTCCTTGTCATTAAAAGCTTCTTTCCGGCAGCTCTGTGCTGGAAGAACTCCAACAGGGGAGTATTTCCTTCCAACAGCAGTGTAAAAAGCTTAAAACAACCCTTCCCCTCTAAGAAAGTCAAGCAAAGAAAAGAAAAAAGTACCAGCAAAGAAAAAAAAAAAACTCCGGAGACAGTAAGTCTAGGCCTACTGCCAAGAATGTAATAAGGGTTAAAGGAGAGGCAGTTTCTGTAAGCAGGGCAATAAAGATTAGGCTATAGAAACAACACCAGAATGTTGTAATTCCTTACAGGATTAACCCTGTAAAGTGGAAAAAACCAAAAAGGAGATTTCTTCTAACAACCGGTTCTCCGAACTGCTTAGAAAGTTAACAACCGGTTCTAGAGAGCCTGTTAGAGCCGATAGAATCCCACCTCTGGATTAAACCACTAGCATTTTAAGTTTGCAAATACATAACATCAACATTAAAAATATGTAGATAAACATACATTAAACATATGTATATACTGTATGTTTAATGAACATAGATTTTGATCTTGGAACGATATTTTAAATAGAGAAAATCCATTTTTTCCCCAGTAGGCTTAATGACATGGACAGTTGATCAGACACTTGCTTGAATAAATAGCAGATATTAAAAACCTGAATCTGTTCAGAGTTAATATCATGAAATACTTACTTGGGTAAATATAATCTGAATACTAAAAGAATCAAATCGCTACTATTTAGAAATTTAGGAAAATCTATCTATCTATCTATCTATAAGATATATAATAACATCTATTTGATATTATTTTGAATTGTATTTTCTGTTCTTGGTGACTAATAGGTTACTAGATTATTGTCTATATATAACAGTCATAATGTGAAGCATATGATAGATTTTGCTTCCTCTTCTAATAGTCACTAACTAGTGAACTAAGCTGCCATAGAGTTCTGTGCAGTTCAGGATTTGTTGTCTGTTTTCAAGGTCTTTATTAGTAGCAAGTCATTTTCAAGTTTTATTCAACTCTTGATGACCTACACAAATGCAGCCATGCTGTTTTCTTGGCATAGTACAGAAGTAGCTTTGATTGCCTTCTCTCCAGATTTTTTTGGGAAGGGGAACAAAGAGAGGGGGAGTATTAGATAGATTGCATTTGAAGACAAGGCCTACATTATCACCCAAATTTATAATAATGAGAACTAACTGATTAGCTTTCTAGATCAGTCAAAATTTGCAAGGCTATCCTACTCTAATATAGGCTAGTATTTTCTTATGTGTGAGCCCCACTTTCTGAATTAAAATGAGAGGTGCATTTAATTTTTAGCACTGTTGGACGATCAACTGCATATATGTATGTATGTATGTATATGTATATGTATATGTATATGTATATGTATATATACATATATATAACCTGTTTCCCCCAAAAGAAGACATCCCCTGATAATAAGCCCAATCGGGCTTTTGAGTGCATGGCAATAAGGCCAAGCGCTTATTTCAGGGTTCAAAAAAATATAAGACAGGGTCTTATTTTCGGGAAAACACGGTATATATATCTATGTATGTATGTGTGTGTGTGTGTGTGTGTGTGTGTGTGTGTATATAATGTGTGTGTGTGTGTGTTAAAGCAAGAGTTTTGAGAACCTGTTTTAAAAATAAAAGCTATGATTCATTCCATTTTATATTATGGGTATGAATTCAAACATATGAGCTTCTTGAATATAGTATCAGCACTATGGAAAGAAGCTCTTCCTCCTCAGTGCTGGTTGGGAGTGTTTCTTAAGTCTTTAAATCTCACTGGAAATACCTCAATTAGGAAGAAGTCTTCCTTGGCATGAATAATGTCCTTTTGGGACGTAAAAGTGCAGAAATGCCAAGTTAGTGTTCTATAAATGTTAACTGCCAATTCAGCTATATTTGTATTCTATGATGATTTTTTTCTCCCTAAAGACAAAAAGTGAAAGCATCTTTTTGTTACTCCATTACAATTACTTTTTCTAATCACTGAGAAGGAATTTCATGATTTTTTTCTTGATTTAACAGAATCCCAATTAATATTTCAAAGCTCTGTATAAGGTTCAACAATACTCTGATCATAAATAAAAGGTTCATGGCAAGCAGTGGCGTGCAAACATTTCAGGTACTTTCAGAAAATATTGTTAACAAAATAGTGAGGCAATGTTTCAAGAAACTTGAAAGCTCAGTGTATCCTGTTTGTACCCAAATATAAGAAGTGTATCTTCATGAGCGAGGAGACATTTCTCTTGAACTGAAGATGGGATTCAGAACTACCAGTATTTGTGAAAATATAACATCTCAGTTTACTCACACTAAGTAGCTACTTAAAATAAAGAAAATTTTCTTATAATTAAAGGGGTTATAAGGCAGCAGGTATAATACTTTATAAACAGCAAATCAGTTTCACAGCCAAATTTATTTTTCCTCACCTACTCTTAAGTTTTGACAAAATAGAGAAAATGAACTATAAGTCAGTAATTTTGAGAGCAGAGTTAAAGGAATAAGTACTTTGTTTCTTGACCCTGAGGTGGGGGTAGAGATGTGGATACAAGTAGTCCTCGACTTACGACCACAATTGAGCCCAACATTTCTGTTGCTAAGTGAAACATTTGTTAAATGAGTTTGCCCCATTTTATGACCTTTCTTGCCACAGTTGTTAAGTGAATCACTGTAGTTGTTAAATTAGTCAAACAGTTGTTAAGTGAATCTGGCTTCCCCATTGACTTTGCTTGTCAGAAGGTCACAAAAGGGGATCACGTGACCCCAGGACACTGCAACCATCATAAATATGAGTCAGTTGCCAAGCATCTGAATTTTCATCACATGACCATGGAGATGCTACAGTGGTCCTAAGTGTGAAAACTGGTCATTAGTCACTTTTTTCAGTGCCGTTGTAACTTTGAACGTTCACTAATTGAACTGCTGTAAGTTGAGGACTACCTGTATAGCCAAAATACAGTCCCCTCTTTTCTTTTTCTAATGGGATAAGAATTTACTTTGGGACCAATTAACTCCAGAGATTTATATAAGGATGCATTTTGTGGCATCATTAGTGCTCTCTGAGCTTGGTTGGTTGTTTGCAAACATTTTGCTACCAGACTAAATAACATCTTCAGTGCCTGAAAGGAGTGGGATTTGCTTTCAATTTATGTACAGTAACTTCCTCTGTTGGTGGGAATGTTGTTTTCTCTTTGACAGTTCCTTGATTGGGCTCTTGTTTACTGCTTGTCTGCCTGAGTTGGTAGTTCCTTGATTGCGGCATTGTTTACTGCTTGCTTTATTTTTTGTCTGATGTTAATTCTGGTGTTGATTGCTATTGAGAAAGTGTTCTGGTCTTTTTATTTGCTTTTTGTTTTTATTTTATTGTCTCTTTTGAATGGTGTGCAAAGGTTGTGTATCTCTATGGGTCAGTTGATGGCTGATTTGTCTGAGTGCTGAGCTTGCAGGAATTCCTTACCATTTTGGATTTAGCTTGGTCTTGGATGCTCACCGTTTCCCAGTTGAAAGTCTATGGAGATTCTCAGTCATCCAGATCATGGTTGTCCCAAAGGTCCTTTTTCAAGAGGCAAGAAGCAACTGGACTTTCTGTTTTTTCTTTAAGGACGTTTCGCTTCTCATCCAAGAAGCTTCTTCAGCTCAGAGCTGAAGCTTCTTAGATGAGAAGCAAAATGTCCTCAAAGAAAAAACAGAAAGTCCAGTTGCCTCTTGAAAAAGCACCTTTGGGATTCCCAGTTGAAACTATAGTTGAGTCTGTACATGTATTGTAAAATTAAGAAATTTTCATCATGTCTTCTGACTGTTAGTTGGCATTCTTGGATATGCTCTGCTAATATTCTGCCTCTCTGTCTAGTAGTGGCTACATTTTAGATATATTTTAGGATACATTTTAATTGCAGGAACAAATATTTCAGAGTTTGGCCATCATTTCTCAAAGCTAAAAATTATATTAAAGGAGAACAAGCAGCCATTATGATTCCTCTATAATAAAGAGAAAGATTATTTTGCTTAGGCATGCCTGGAAAAGTGCTTGGCAGCATTTGGATTGAAAGGATAATAGAGATAACGAGAACAAAGTGGATTGGAACGCGCACTGGGACTTTATGCTGGATGTTCAGAGTTTTGCTTTTTAGCAAATCATTGGGAAAGTTTATTTTTCATTTGTTTATTTAGCAAAAACATACCGTATATTTCTCTTATCTTTGGAAAATATGAAGTGATTGCTGAATGTGATTAAGTATGGTATGTAAAGGAAATAATGCATATGTGAGAATAGATGGAATGCCTAATGAATGTTTCAGCAATGAATAGGGAATAAGACAAGGATATGTGGTATTCCTTTGGCTATTTAATGTATTGATGGAGAAATGCATAAGAAATGCTTTTGGTGATATTGAAACTATATTGGCCAGCCTTAGTGTATGTGTGTTTACTTTAGTATGTTACTTTAGCAGACAGTTATTAGCCCTTCAAGGTGGACCCACCTAGGAAACTTTTTATAAGGTTATAGTAACAGAATCTTGCAAGTCTGAATGTATTTTCCCCCTCATTCCCTTTACAACAAGGTTGTGTTGTTGACTGAGAATCCAAATGATTTGCAGCCAGTATTAGATAGACTGTGTAATGCAGTGAGAATACAGATCTGAAAATTAATGCATCAGAAACTAAAGTAATTATGTTTAACATGGAAAATGGAGTGAACAATTGGAAAATGCTGAAAAAGTAAAGCAAGCAAATGAATATGTGTACCTTGGTAGAATGTTTATTAATGAGGGGAAAGCGGATGGAGACATTTCAAGACATGCAGTTTGTGGGAGAAAGGCAGTAGGTAGTGTATGGTTTGTTGTGAAGACTGAATGTTTGTTGAAATAAGTGAAAATAACTGTGTATAAGAGCATGTTTTTGCCTACTTTGTTATATGGAAGTGAGAATTGGGTATGTCAGAAGAAAAAGATAAATGGAATGCAGTAGGAATAGTGTTTTAGAAGTGTGGGTGGTAAAATAAGAAGAAATAAGTGAAATATGAGTGGATGTTGAATGAATGTGGGTTGAATATAAAACCGAGTGATCACTACAGAAGAAATATATAAGATCATTTGGTTGCATAGGGAGAACTAAAGTGTAGTTCAATATGCAAAATAAATCTATAAGGTAGGAATGACTTGATGGTGAGGAAGAGGAAGTCTAATCAAGTCCTGGTTGAATCAGGTTGATGTGTCAGACTGAAGAGTAAAGACAACACAGTGAAATCCAATCAAGTTCAGTCCTTCATTTGCTCATGCCTAATCGAATCTCATCAACTAAAGCTGCAGCCTTCTAACCTAATAGTTATAACCTGGGAGGTTCTAGAGCAGGGATGTCAAACTCGCAGCCCGTGGGCCAGATGCGTCACATGCTGGCCATGCCCACCCCCGGTTTAGCGAAGGGGGGAAAAGTTGTGATACATCACATGACAACGTGACACCGCGAGTTTGACACCCCTGTTCTAGAGTGTGGCTACCCTGAATCTCTTCCTCTCTTCCCATCCAGTTCAGGACTATGCAGTCTCTTGCCTGGGCCCCTCTCTGGAATGTGATGGAGGTATCATCCCTGGAAAGCCACAGTTCTATCGCTGACAACTGCATATTTCATCACATGATGTGATCCCCAGAAAGAGAGAGGTGCAAATTTTAAAGAAGAAAAGGCAGTACATAAAGTAGTGTAAGCATGTGATGGAAGCAAGAATGTAAGATATGGATAGAAAGGTATTGAGAAGTATAATAGATGTTGTCAGTAGAAACTAGTTTTATCTGTGTTTTTTATTTTCTTTTTCTTAGTCTTACCGTTTCCTACTTCTTTTCTGCACAATGCATAATGTTTTTATACCAAAATGGAATTGATAGGTATAAATATTTATACATTAATACAGACAATAGTCTCTCAAGCTATGTCAGCAAAAATTACAATAAATATCTATATTAGATTCCAATCCAGAATCAATTTAACATTTCAAGCGCAGGAGATGAACCAGAAACAAATGAGAAATGAGGGGCTTCTTTACTTTCCCAGGATCCAGGTTAGAATCCCATTATGTCAGTCTCCAGCTCTACAGTTTTCAAAAAAACTGTCAGAAGTCATTTGTATTTGCCTGGTTTGACTTAAAAGTCTTATCTGCCGTGTGCAAAGATGTTACGTTCCATATTCGAATGATCATGGACTTGAATGTTCATACCTAAGATATCTGCCTTGCCCAAACAATGAAGAAAACTGTGAGATAGTTCTGCCTCAATTGCCACACCATTACAGGTTCAGGGAAATAGTCGGTGACATTAGGAGAGGAAGAAAGAGGAGAAGATGTGCCCTTCTTTGTCAAGGCAGAAACAAAAATGGAGCAGTCATACAGGGTCATCATGAAAAGGGTAAAATAGCTCTAATGACTCAGTATTTTGCTCCTGTGCTAGTATGGATTTATATTGTAATTTTGATTAATAGCTTTGCAACCTTACAGAATCAAAAGTTCGTGACTGTTTTGCTCGAGTACAATCTACCTGATCATTGGGAGAGTTCTCTGTAGCCTTTTTTTTTCACGACAGTCTTCTGAACGCAGTTTGCAGCTGGCACACAGTTCACGTTCTCATGAGTAGAGGTGGCTCTCTGCCATGCACACAGAGTTAAATAGCCTGCCCCTTGCTCTGCTGGAGATAGAAAAGGTTTGGTTTGTTTAAAACAAAGGAGAGAACTTGGGAGAATTCCATGGATAGAAACTGGTGAAGAACAGGATTTCCCAACTCTCAGCAGTCTCTGATTAATTAGTTGGAATCTCAAAGAAGTTGGAGAAATACAGATAATTGAATCAAAAGGAATACTTGCTTCAGGAGCTTTCTCATACTATAGAAACAGATAAATAGAGAATTACAGAATAATGGAAGGAATTTTGGAAGTCTTCTAGTCCAAACCCCTTCTCAAGTAGGAGACCTAATACCATTCCGGACAAATGACCATCCAATCTCTTCTTAAAGACCTCCAGTGATGGAATACCCACAACTGCTGGAGGCAAGCTATTCCACTGGTTAATTGTTCCCAACTTTTTTCCTTATTTCTGTGTTGGATCTCTCTTTGATAAGCTTCCATCCAGTATTTCTTGTCCTGCCCTCAATGCTTTGGAGAATAAATTGACACACTCCTCTCTGTGGCAGCCCCTCAAATACAATTTATCAAATATAATTTATCAAATACAGTTTATGTAGATGTTAATTTGTACTAGGTGCTATGATTTCTCTGTGTTGTATAATGCGAAGTTTTATGTTCTATGTCTGTCTGTACATTAGGGAAATCGATAAAATTTCATCTTTTACTCATACTTCAGGCTGTGTTCATAAATTGTTTTTAGTGTCTTGTGATTGGTGTATAATCTATGGAAACTTTGGGTACAGAGCTCTCTATTTGTTTTATTTCATATTTTCTTTTTTCTTTTTTTTAATAAAGTTTGGTTTTGTTTACCTTCTGTGAGTTTCATTTATTTCAGCAACATGCTGCAAAGTTCAACACTGAAAGTATGGTGGGTAATAACAAGCTGTGGACCTTTTTTATATATATAATATGATATGTGAACCCATTTACTGTGGCTTGTAAAATTTGGGTGGTTCTTGGGATGGGTTCACACATCCCTGACTGTTAAACATATGAAGTTGTAAGGATTATGATGATGCTAAATAATTTGTCTTTTTCCCTTTCTTGAAGATTCCTTGTCCCGCTAAAAATGAGTTTGATATTAAATCTGTTCCTGGAGGTTTACTTAGTTGCACATGAAAGCAAGAGGGATTTAATGTTTGTCTTTGAAAATTTGATATCATGTTTGTTTGCTATAGAATATATATTGCTCAGTCCAGCAAGGCTCAAAGTGGCTTTCAGCAGAAAAAAGTACACCAAAATAAAAATCATAACCAGTAGAAAAAGCAATAATGCCCCAAAGAAGAGCCACAACATCCATTCCTTAGACTGAGGTTCCTTTTCATTAACAATCTATTCCAAAGCTCTCTGAAAAAGCCATATTTTAATGGTTCCAAATAACAATAAGGCTGGAGCCAACCTACTATTGGGAGGAATGCTATTTCAGAGCAGTAGGGAAGTGATGGAGAAGGTTCATCTTCATAGCAATAGCACTAGCAATAGCACTTAGACTTATATACCGCTTTACAGTGCTTTACAGCACTCTCTAAGCGGTTCACAGAGTCAGCATATTGCCCCCAACAATCTGGGTCCTCATTTTACCCACCTCAGAAGGATGGAAGGCTGAGTCAACCTTGAGCCGGTGAGATTTGAACCGCTGAACTGCTAAACAGTCAGCTGAAGTAGCCTGCAGTACTGCACTCTAACCACTGCGCCACCTCGGCTCTTCATGACCTCTGAAGATGCATGCTTTGTAAGGGCAGGGGCCCAGAGAGATCCTACTCTTTTCAATATTATTAGATGAAACTGAAGCCACTGGTAGTCCAATAGGTATCCTGTATATGTGCAGATAATTGGCAAGACTGTGATTCCAAAGCAGAACATCATATACTTATATTTCACACATTTGCCCACTCTTACTGAGAGCTAAAAGCATTATGATATAACTGTTAGTTATCTAATTACTGTATATACATTCATTATGTTCAGGATATGTATGTAAACATATCATAATTCTGGATAACTAAATGAGTTAGTTGTACAATATTTTAAAAAAAAACAGTTTAATCTTCCTTTATTTCCCCACATAACTGCATAAATCTAAAACTCCTTAATACATGTCAAGACAAATTTGGAGTGGGAGTGTGGTGAATAGCATGAGAAGAGTATTATAGAATATTGCTTGGACTGTAGATAGAAATACATATCACCTTTAGATATGTTGCTTCTACTCATATCTAGCATTATTTTCAATCTCTCACTGCAATTACTTTTATTTTTGGGTACAACAGTAGAGTTTCTTGTTTTTATTCCTTCTACATGGAGAATTAAATGCTACAGTGGGGATGCTTGTTCTTTTAGCTAGGTGACTAACTGCTTTTGAATCAGAATTGACAAAATCAAATGTATAGTTTTGATTGGGTTTCCATTTTCTACATTGATTAATCTTTGCCATTACAGTCTAGACGAAGATTACGCTGTATGTCAGTGGTATGCTGCGTTTTCCTAATCTGTCAACTGTTGAAAAGAAGGAATTGTTTTGGTTTAGCTGTGTTAACACATTGACATGAAAAATGAAGATGCTGTCAGTGCTGAGACATCATTAAGACTCTAAGCCAAAACAGAACACCAAAGGAAGCTGTTGACAATAACAATACCTGCTTAAAATCACCACCAATTAAGTAGGCTGTATCATAATTTGACAGACATTTTACAAAAGTGTGTAATTTTTTTAAAAAAGGAGCTTAACTGATCTCTAAAGTAAATCAGCATTAAATAAAATGACTGATAATAACAGTCATTAAGCACATTTCAGGCATAAATTGGTTTTCTTCAGTGATGGGGAAATCTCAAAAAATGGGAATCTAAGACTCTGCAAATGTAATAGAACCACAATACCCAGCAATGCTTAGGCAAGAGAGCAAATGCGGAGTTCCTAAATCTGTGGAAATAATATATGCATGTACTTTCTAAAAGCTTTGAAGAATCCTTCAGCAAAGGGTCCTAAGTTAACAGAACTGAGATCTCTTTTGATATAATATGTATAATATAAAGGTTAAGAAGTAGGTTGTAATGATAAAAGGGCAATTCCCCAATGGAGAGATGTAAGAAAGAACATATTTTGAACCTATTAATTATGGTTAGAAGTTAGATGGATAAAGCTGGAGATTGGAGAAATAAGTAGCTAAATTTAAAAAAAATACATTTTCATAAGTATAAAATGCATATTGACAAACATGCTAGTTTTATAATTACTGATAGGATCTGAGACAACAGTGAATTATGAAGAAAGAACCTCAAAGCTGTTGGTAGCTGGGGTTCAAATGTCCCATTGATATTATAAATTAATAAGAAATCCAATAAAAACAAAAGGTAGCAAAAATATAACTTTAAAATCAAGATGATACCCACCAACATCTATGGCTTCAAAGGGAGATTAAGGAAAGAATACTGTCAGTGATAATTACTTCTAGTTAGAGAATTAGAATAATTGAATTTCCTTTTGATTATATGTAGCATTAGAATATAAAGAAAAATGTAATCCTGCATCCTTATATTTAAGTATACAAAATTAAGCTTGTCCTAACAAATGGAAGGTTGTCCAAACAAAATTAAAGATGGTTTGGAAAGCTGTCAGCACTAGAACATGGACTGTCCAGATTGTTGAGTTTATTGAAATTGTTGATTCTGTACCATCAGCAAATGCTTTCCTTCTATCAAAAACAGCATTGACACAGATGACTAATTCTGAGTGTTTCTTAATAATTCCTTATGTACAGAGCATAGTTTAAGGAAAAAAGGAAAATGACTCAGAAGTATTTCCCCTTATAATGAGCAACTAACTTGAATTAATATTAAGGTAGTGTATCTGAGAATAGTCTTAAAAAGGGTAGTCATGAATTCTTACTGATCACTTCCTTGTCCCTAATATGTAATTGAGCAAATTTAAAAGCGAAGTAGTTGTAGTTGTATTATTATTGAATTTTAGAATCTTCTCCGTAATACGTAATTAAGTAAATTTAAAAACTCAAATGTAAGTAGTTGTCGTGTATTATTATTGGCTTTTGGAAGTTTGTATTGATGCAAAAAGAAGAAGAATATAATTGGCTATTGCAATATTTGTGGCATAGAAAGAATCTCTTGTTATAACAAAAGTATGTGATTTTGGTTACTAGAAAAGCATATACTTGCCATGGAATTTATTGCCCAATGTATTTAAATTCTCAGGATACATGAAAATCAGAATTGAAAAAATATCCACTCTTGTTTGATTCAAGAGTCAAATAATGCTAAAATAAAACAGTGTGGCATATTTACATCATCTGCAGGGTGCAAATTAGCTTACAATATGGGACGAGCTTTAATTATGTCCATAGTTTTATGATTTTTTCTTGAAAAATAAAATATTTATGTTTATGTATATTGAATAAACTGTTCTTGTTTCAGATTAGTACTGGTCGTAGTCTGCTTTCTGTATCAGTATTCTTAACTTCAACTTGATAAGAATAACTATGCTGGAAAAATAATTGCACACCTTGAAATGTTATTTACATTTTACGTTTCTGAAGAATAAATATACATAATGTTCTACTGACCCTTTTATTTGTCATCTCCCTAATAATGTTTGTCATTCCATTATTCTATTACTTGGGCATCACATTAAAATTATATATTAATGGAAACCAGTCTACCAAATTATGTTCTTTATTGGTCATTTGGGTTATACTTGCTATAGTGCATAAGTATTTGTCTGTATTGTTCTCTGTTTTTGCCTAAAGCAAAGAAAGAAATGTGCAACTATGTTACAGTTGATCTGACCAGCCTTCCTTGTTAGTTTCTAATATTGCACACCCTTCTCTGCTTGCATCTTCCAAAATCTTATATTGTATGCCTTGTTAAATAGTGTTTCTGGTTTTAAAAAAAAAATCTGACATAACAAACTGATTACATTGTGGTGTGTGCAACCTCTCTTGAAATACTTCCAGCATTTCCAAAATAGACAGTTTTAAATATTTGAAAGAGGATGTTTCAAATTTGGAATAGTTTGAATACTTTGCACACTGTTATTACAATCTTCAGATACTGTTAGGATAAGGCAGGAATGGCTAACCTTTTCAGCACCGAGTGCCGAAACTGGAGCGCGTGGGAGCCTGGAAGAGAGCAGCTGGCCGGTGCGCATGTGCACAGCGGCCAGCTGCTCTCTTCCGGTTCTGTCACGCACATGCGTGCCGGACAGCTGGTCTTCGCATGAAGACTAGCTGTCCGGCGCACATGTGCACAATGGAACCCGGAAGAGAGCAGCTGTCCGGCACGCATGCGCGTGACGGAACCTGGAAGAGCAGCTGGCGACGGCACGCGTGCCCACAGAGAGGGCTCTGCGTGCCACCTCTGGCATGCGTACCATAGGTTCACCATCAAGGGGTTAGGGTATTTTTCAGTTGATTCTTAATAAGTGCAATACTTTTCTGTTGCTGTTTTGGCACAGATTTGCACTCATAACTTGTAGTGAGGGTATCATCAAAAACCATGGAACCAATTTCCTCTTGGGAGCAGATTCAGTAGATTGACTTGTCTTGGTTTATCTTGCAGCGATGAAATTAAATTGCTTGCAACAGTTGAATGACCTAATGCAATGGTCAAAAATTTAACTCTTCACATGCTAGCTGCCATTACTAGTCCTAAATTCAATCTTGGTAGTCATATGTCCCTTGGTAGTCATATGAGGAAAACAGTTACAGTGCATGAATGTACAGAAGTAAGTAAATAGAACTTAATTGAAGTTCAGTAGGTTTTACTGTCAGATACAATTGCATTCCAAAATTGAGACATCTTTGGTCAAATTTTCTATTTATTTAATCCTTAAAAGGGGGGGGGGAGGAATTCCCAAAGTAAGAATAAAGCCTCTAAAGCTATTGTTTCTGCTATAGAAGATATCATAAATTACTGCATGAAAGGATATCTAAATTTCTGCATGTGCCATATTATTATTTTTAAATGGATTCTATAGATCAGCAGCCCAGGGACACCAGGGATCGGTTCAATGGAGAGAGATTTTCTTCTGGCCCAGAGGGGGTGTGGTTTCATGTGCTGTCTGCATCCCACGAATGGGGCTTTGCTTGTTTGCGCAGCCTGGTTTCTGGCATGCCATGGATCGGTGCCAGTCCACAGACCGGGGGTTGGGGACCCCTGCTTTAGTTAACTGCATGTAAATAGAAAGTATATATTCAGATTTGCAGAAAGATATTTAACATTCAATCATATAGAATTTTGTCATCTTTAGTTGATGGAAGGATTATTGAAGGATATAATTTGACCATGGGTGGCTAAAGTTTTGCATGCAGCTGTAATTTTTTAAAGTAAATCAGTAGTTTATTGAATAATTCTCCAGACCATTTCAAGTATGCTATAATTGACAACAATATACATTGGTACCTTGGTATTCATCATTAATTGGTACCAGGGGGCACAATGAGTACCAAACAAAATTTTCCCATAAGGAATAATGTAGTGAGTCACAAGATAGCTGACACTGACAAGTTCTAGCTTGTGCATTGAGTACCAAACAAATGATGAGGGACAAAATTTTTGCATCAAAATGTGTTGAGTACTAAATTTGATGAGTTTCAAAACAGTTGAGTAGTAAGGTAACACTATATAATATGTTTATCACTTAAAATGAGAGATTATTATTAAAATCTCTAAAACTAATAAACTACACACATAATTTAAATCTAAAATCTAAACAATAATAATATTAAATTATTAACATATTAACACAATATTAACTCCATTAACATTTAAATGGTTAATGGAGTTGGGTAGGACTACACGTTGTCAGAGCTTAGGAAATACAAGTATTACATATTGTAATTCGTCATGTCAGACAGAATCTACTATTTCTTCCCCCTTAGCCTTGCTATCTTAATTGCAAATATAGCAACTCACTGTGTCACAAACTGAATGTTACCTTGTAGAATGAAATTCAATTTATTTTCAGCATTCCAGTTCTTCATGTCATCAAGGAATGGAGATTAATAATGATCCCTATATTTAATATACAACCAATATTACATACTGTGACAAATGCTCTATTTCACCTGCCCCTCACACAAAGTCTGTCCTGCACTGGGATAACTAGTGCCTTATTGCATCATTATAATTGTGTTTAAGATCTTCCTTCCTTCCTTCCTTCCTTCCTTCCTTCCTTCCTTCCTTCCTTCCTTCCTTCCTACCTTCCTTCCCCCATCT
>QLTV01003388.1:4821204-4836905 GCA_003457575.1 Thermophis baileyi
CCTCCCTCCCTCCCCTGTAATTTATAACAAATCCTCTAAATATAAAGAATCCTAACTTCTGTAGCCAGTTAGCATCTCTTGTCTCTGTAGTCAGGCTTTGGAGGCAATATTCAAATCTCTGTGAATTATAACAGTCAGAATTTCAAAATTAGAAATCCTGACAAAAATGAGTAACTTATTTTAAAGAGAAATGCTATTGATCAGGCATAGATGCTGAACTGTTGGATTCCAATACTGTTTTTTTGCTAAACTCTTGCAAATAATATAATTCTTTCCTAATAATGTTCAGGAAATAATTTATGTATAGTGATGATACAATATTGAAAGATTACCTTGAGATTTAAGTCAAAACAGACCAAAGATGGATAATAATAAATAAAAGAACTCCAGGACATTCTGGATGAGTAGTTACATATAATGTTGAACAATTGATTCATAAGTATGAGTTTGTATCAACGTGGTTGAAGAATAGGTTTTTCAAATCATTGACTTCTTGTAAATTATATATTTTATTATTATTATTTTTAGGTATTGCTAGCTTATCATTAGGAGATTTAACTGCTGACTTTTCTATCTCCTGTGAAGGTGGCTGCAATTAACCCCAACCATCCACTTGCTCAGATGCCCTTACCTCCTTCAATGAAAAATTGCATTCAACTAGCAGCATGTGAAGCTACTGAGTTGCTACCAATGATCCCTGACTTACCAGCTGACCTGTTCACGTCCTGCCTTACCACACCAATCAAGATTGCGCTTAGATGGTAAGTGGCTCACTTGCCATCTGGGTGTGTATTGCACGATTTCTGAGACTTGCCTATGGGTCTGACAAAGATGCTGACTCGGAAGCGTCAGTTGCCCTGACATTTCTCTGTAGATCTAAATTAAAGAATTTGGTATAATCATCTGGGAGGCTGTCTCTAAGTCTACTTTCACCTTCTTGGCTTTTTTTATACTTCTGTTTATTACATTTGTATTGTATCTGGGTATTTGGGTTTGCTCAGATTAAAGGACTTACTGTGCTGAAAATTAAAATAGGCTGCCTTTTCACAAATCAGAAGTACCATATGGTGCAGCACAATGTTATATGAGCACACTACATTTTTCAGAGATGCTGTAGTGCCTGTCCTCAAGATCTTTTACCTGCGCACGTTCTGTACATTTCAGTGAAAAGCTTAATTGGTTGGGATTGAGAGAATTGGGCTGTGGATCCATATGTTACAGAAATGTTTTGAATAAGCTAGTTAAGTAATAGGAATAGTATACTGAAAAAATTAAGTTTCTTTTTTTAAAAGAATTTGAAGTAATAGGGCTGTCTGTTAAGGAAGAGAGAGATAAAAGCTTCTCTGCTTTCTGTTTAACAACACACCTGTCTTGGGGTTAGGACAACATCTGGGACTGCCTGGGTTGCTGTCTCTAAACAATGTAGTCATGTGACATCATGCTTTACAACTACTGTGGGTATTGACAGCAATCCTGATCCCAATTGCAGTCACAACTCGAGAGTATATTTGTTTATATATTTATTGAGGAAAATGATCCAAAGCTACATATTTGTGTGTAAGCAAAAGTATTTGAACCTTTGCTTTCAGTAACAAGTGGGCAGAAATAACTACAACTAAATATTTCCAATAACTGATGATCAATCTTGCACATTGACTTGGAAAAATTTTAGCCCATTCCTCCTAATAGAACAACTTCAGCTCAGGAATTTTGGTGGGCTTCCTCTTACGAACTCCCTGTTCAAGCCCTTCCATGACATTTCTATAAGATCAAAGTCAGGATTTTGACTTGGCCATTCCAAAAGATAAACTTTCTTCTGTTTTAACTATTCTTTGTTTGTAAGATTTGTGTATTTTGGATCGTTGTCTTGCTACATGACCCTCTTTCTCTTGAGCTTCAGTTCATAGACAGTGCCTTGACATTTTCCTACAGAATTTGCTGGTACAATTCAGAATTCATTGGTTCCATCAATGATGGCAAACTGTCCTGGTCCAGAGGCGGTAAAGCAGGCCGAAACCATAATACTGCCACTGCTGTGTTTCACAGATGGGTTAAGGTTCTTATGCTGGAATGCAGTGTCTTTGCCTTTCACCACATACAACACTTTTCACTCAAGCCAGAATACTCTATTTTGGTCTCGCCCGTCATTCTTCTAATAGCCTTCTGACTTATCCATGTAGTCTTTTGCAGACTGTATGGGCAACAATGTTCTTTTTGGAGAGTTGTAGCTTTCTCCTTGCAGCTGCAACTGCCACGCACAGCATTGTTGTTCAGTGTACTTTAGATGGTAGTTTCATGAACATTGACATTCCCTCATGCAAGAGAGGTCTTTAGATATTACCCTGGGTGTGATGTTGATTGGTCGTCCACTCCTGGGGAGGATAACAATGGTGTCAAATTGTCTCCATTTGTAGACATGTCCTTGACAGTGGACTGCTAGAGTCCAAAGTCTTTGAAAATAATTTTGTAACTTTTTTTCAGGTGAACATCAACAGCTGCTTGTTGGAGGTCCTCAGTAATCCCCTTTGTTTTATGACACACTTCCACATACCTATGTTGGGAAGATTAGACTTTGATAGTGAATAGCCAGAATTCTGTTCTTTAAAGAAGGCATACTCCCACTTGATTTTCATCCCATTGATGGATAACCCTGACTCTAACTTCCCATTCAAATGAATTGGCAATCCCAGAGGTTCACATCCTTTTTCTACACACAAATATGCAGCTTTGGATTATTTATCTCAATAAATAAGCAAGCACATATAATGCTTTTGACTCATTTGTTTAATTGGTTCTCTGTCTAGTTTTAGGACTTATAAGGAGAATAGATCACATTTTAGATTATATTTATGCAGAAATACTGAAAATTCAAAAGGGTTTACAAACTTTTAAATACCACTGTATATTAAAGTCCCATATAGTGTACTGAAAGCAAATGTTCAAGATACAGCAATTTAAGTCTTCTGTGTTATTAAAATCAGACTGGTTATTTTGGACTGGCTTTACTAGCTTAAGTAAGAATTTGGAGGTTAGGGAAATACCGGTAGTTTGCTATTTGTGATTTTATAAGTGTTGAGGTCTTGTCAAGAAAAGTCAGATCGCAAGATACTTGTTCAGTTAAATTTGCATAAAAGATTACTGATATAAAATGTGCTATTTTCACCTTCAGTATTGGCAGATAATTATAAATGAGATCCTGACTCTTCAAAAGTTATTGAGTCATTTATAAAGTGTGAAAGTGGTGTCTACATATTCTATTGTATGTAAACTCAAGCTAGAGGTTTCACACTTTTTGTACCTCTTGTCTCTTTCTTTCTGAGTCATGGTATCACATGAATAATGTGCGATCAGATGATTTCCTTCTGACTCAGAATCCAATTTTCTATAACTGTTACTCAACATACTAACCTCAGTTACTGAAACCATAAACAGAATGGAAGTGATGATGGATCTTGATAATTGTCATGAGCCATCAGAAAACCAATAATGCCATTGTCTCAGCTGAATTGTTGGTTTATTGCTTTCTTTTTCGTAACCTTTTTCAATCAAGATGTGAGCCTTGGTACCATTTTCACTATAATCTTGGCATTTTCTTGAGTTTGATGCTTAACCTTAGTAATTTTTTCCTATTTTAAAAATTGCATGTACACTCCATACCTGATGTAGAAAAAATTGGGAACAATAAAAATAAGTTTGTGTTATGTATGACATATATGATAAAAATGCAGTTCCAAGTAAAACCTTTTAAATTATATTAAGTGCAGGAAAAATATTTTTTTGCTTGGAAAAAGGTTGGGTCAAGTTATATGTCTTTCAAATTTTTTAAAAAAAGGATAGATACATATGAATTTATTCCACCCTGCACCTTCCCCATGGGTTCCCCTGAATGCCCTATTTCTATTGCATTCAGTTTCCTTTTATGTCTTACTTGACATACCCAGCTATTAGTTTCAAATAGCAATGTGGACAGAAGTATGGTCTTATATGCATCATTTTTGCTTTTATCCAGTGGTTGTTCTTTACCACAGTCCACATACCATCCACTATCCTCCCAGCATTTGTACAACTTAACATTTCTCCATCCATTTTCCCATCTTTATTAAACATTCTTGTAGCCAAGTACACAAATTCATCTGCTTGCCCTTGTTTTTCACTATTATTATCAAATTATTCATTTTCCCGGTTAAACATAACTACCTCGCATTTTAATACATCAATTTTCAGATCTGTATTCCTTGATACATTATACAATCTAATATGCAGATAGTTCAGAGTCTGTCAGTCACAAAATATCTGCAAAGAAAAATATGCATACATTCACATCCCCCATCAATACACTTCAACATAACCCTAAACATCCCTTATACCTATTAAATATACACACAGACACCTACATCCCTGTCTTACTTTCTATTCAATGCTGAACCATTTCCCAAGTTTTTGTTCTCATGTAAGATTTATTTCTAATATATACCATTCTTACATTCAGCAGCCAACTTTCATTTCTGTATTCAAGTGTGTTAACTTTCTGTATTCAAGCGTGTTAACTTTAAACTTTCTCTAAATCAACAATGTTTCCTACACATTCCTTTCCTATATTCATACATTTCTTAGTGACCTGCTGAAGAGCAAATCTGTTTTGCACGCCTAGATTCAAGCCACTCTAAAGTTCATGTACATTTAATCAGAATTCTGGCAAGCAGAGATGTTTAACAGAGCAGTCCCTCATTTTCCCCTTTGTATCAGGGAACAATGCAGCATTCTACCAACTCCCAAGTAGAGATGTGCAAGTGTAGTCTTCACAGCAATCTTAGACAAATCACCTAACATGCTACACATTCATCCTACATCATGTAACACCTGCAGCCTTACTATTTTTCAACATTTGCATAGCACAAATAACTTCAGTTCCTTCTTGGACCCTAACACACTTGTTTCATTTCTATTATCAAGCAACAGCTAGCTCAGCAAACTCATGGAAGCAAGAATTACACAGAATGCTCTAAGTATCTTTAATGGAACTCTGGGGTAAACACAGAATCTTTCATACTATAAAAAGATATTCCCACCCTCATTAGCAAAGATATGTCTCTGAATGATTTGAAATGCTTCTTCCCAGGTTTCTTTCCATCCTAGCCAAGTTGCTGTTTAAGACCTAAACTGTCAAGTAACTTGTCCTTTTTTTTCTCTTAATCCTCTCCTCTCCTCTCCTCTCCTCTCCTCTCCTCTCCTCTCCTATCCCTTTGTCTTCCCACATGGGCCTTCTCCCTTCTCCCCTCTCCCTTTCAGGTCTACTCTTTGACATGCCACTGTCATTCCTAGTGAACTTTCTAAAACATTCTTTCCAGCATTCCTTTGTTTCATTTTCAAGTCAACTAATTGTTCTTATTTTTAATTCAGTTCACTCTGAGACATCTTTCTTAGCCTAGTTGCCAAACTTGTTTTTATTTCTATCATTCTACCATACATTTTCTCTGTGTCATTTAATCTTTATTTTAAAATATGAAACATTTATAATGAACATATGGTCACTTTACATTCTTCAAGCTGATATTGGCGGTCTTTATTTACGAATTACCTTGTTTAGCTATCATTTAAAGGTACAACAATGTAAAAATAAAGGCTTGCAACCAATCCTTCAGGGTTTGCCACAGTCATGTCATCACCATTCAGGCGCTTTATAAGTGGCTTCTGAAAAGCAGAGTTAATAGAAAAGGCAGAAATAAAATCGTAAGTCACAGTCACATAATTTTTGCTTAGCAAAAATATTTCACTTACCATTCTGAAAAAAAAAGGTTGTAAGCCTGTCCCAGCCATGTCATTTTCTGCTTAGCGATTGCAGTGCTTAGGGACCACGTTACTAGTGCCAGTTGTGGTTGCTAAACGAGGATTACCTCTTTGGTTCGATCACTTTTACTGTAATCCCTCATCTTATTTATCTATTCATGTCATCTAGCAGAATACTGTATCTTTTTCCCATTCCAGTTTGCATCCATTCAGTATGTTGCAAATTGTTTCTTCAAACTCATCTGATACTTCCATGATTACAGTGTACTGGAGTATAACATGCAATTACTGCCAACCTATCAGTTCATATTTTTGTATTCAGCACAACAATTTAGATGACAGCAGTTCATATTTTATGAAATCTATATCTTTTAACTCCTTCATACATAATTCAACCTCTGCATTCACTTCCCTGCATGCTCCACAAGATCAGACCACCTTCATTCATATCTATTATATCATTCCCCTTTCCCCTAGTTGTGCAGACAGATCACATAACGTTTTTCCTTCGTTGCCTTTATTAATTCACAATATTTCCCATGTATTTTTAATTTTATTTCCAAAGTTAAAATGCAAACTCCAAATGAAACAAGAACAAAGCAAAACTAAACAGGGCAAGAAAAAAGTGCATAAAAAGAAGATGACATACTGGTAGTTTGTCCCCTCTATTTGAATACTCTTAAACATATTTCAACAATAGTAGTTTTCCCTCTCCTTGTGAAATAGATCTACAATTTATGAACTTTTACATCTCTCTTTACTCAACCAATTTGACCTACCATCTATCTACTGTAAAAAAAAAAAGTTAATATGTAAACCTAACAGCAAAACGAAACGTCAAGCCCTCTGTTAACAATATATTATTGCATTTAACTCGCAGAAAGTCCACAACAGCTTCTAATCTACTGTAACCCACTGCAATCATTATTTCTGATCCGCCAAAGATCAAATATCATCAATTGATTCCTAATAATAAAACTTTCCTTTAAAGTTATGACTGGGATTTTTCCATACAATTGCATTTCATTCCCCAAAGTCATAGATCTCTATTATAAATACCTCCACAGCATTTGTTGTTCAAAATGTCTTCCTGCAAATTGAAACACAACATCTCTTGACAGTTGTCTTCTGGTTGAATATAATAAGTCTATTTCACAATCACTATGAATTTTCTTAAGAAAGTCCAGTTCATCACTGATCCAATCTGTAATCTTTAAATCTTTTGAATTCATGTCTCTTTCAGCCTTCTCCAATCAACCTGCAATTCTTAAACAAAACTTCTTCTAGTCTATGATATCAACAACAAATTAACTTCCAATCCACCGAATTGCAAGTTTGATTTAATTGCTGTTACCTGTATTTCAGTGTCATTCTGAAGTTGATTTATAACTGCTGTTAATCTATTAATCCTTTTATCTGAATTTTCATTCAGAGCTTGTAAATTGAAAAACACTTTTTCCCCAAAGGCTTCCAAGAAGGCTTTGACCAGGGGTGTCAAACTCGGGGCCTGTGGGCCGGATGTGTCACATGCTGGCCACGCCCACCCCTAGTTTAGCAAAGGGGGAAAAAGTCACGATACGTCACATGACGATGCGAGCTTGACACCCCCGGCTTTGACATTAACTTGATTTAGCTCTCACCGTTTTTGTATCTCTTTTTGTGAATATTGTAAAGAGTATATGATGTATAATATTCAAAACCTTATTTTATTAATTTTTTCATTTTGAATATAGTCTAAATCTGTTTTATGGCTGGACTTACACAACAAAACATAGGTAATTCTTCTCAAGGACAAAAAAAGTAGATATTCCATAACAAAATGACCACAGGAAAAATTGAGATAATATTTCCCACAATAGAAAGTGAATAAAAAGAAAGAAAGTTTTAGTCTCTTGAGAGAGAGACAGAGACAGAGAGACAGAGAGACAGAGGGAGATCAGATCAGAGATACATACAAAAGTAAAATAAAGCAACAAAGTTCTTTTAAAAACTAGTGAAATACAATAGAAATCTGGTGTAAATGTAAATCAAATCAGATCACTTTCACTATCAAGAAGAAAATCTTCAGCCATCATCTTCTATATGTCAAAAGTGAAAGTTTTTCATAACACCGAAATAAAAGAGCAAAAAGAGAAAAATTCACATTTATAAACCAGCGAACAGCTACAAGATTGTCTAGCATTCAACTAGACAATTAGCAATTAAAGATTAAGTCAAAAACAAGGAATGTCCATCATTTACTTCTCTTAGATTCCAAGTCTTCGTCTTCTATATGCCATGGTTGTCACCAGATGGGTCCATAGATATTGAATTCAGCTTTCCATCATGACTTTGATTAATAAGAGGATTTCCCATATATTTTTTTAAAAATATATAAACAGGTTACCAAACTTAGCTATGTCTTCACCCTGTGTAGCATTCCCTGCTAATAACAATGACATTGCCAATTAGTATTTGCACATTTTGTCCAGTATGCCATAAACATAACCAACACTCAGTTTTACTTAAAGTATGCTCCAGTTTTTTGGGCAAGCTAGGATCTGTAATTTAGAGTTACTTACATACTACTAACTAGTAGATATATGCATAGTATATACAGATATAGCTGCAACATTTATGAGACACGTTTGTTTTTGCTAATTTTGCTGTAAAGTGTAATATCAAATGGAAAGAAATTAATTAGAATTGTTCCTAATTCTCCAAAATGTACAGAGAGAAGGTTTGAATAAACCTTAATCATTCATCTCCATTACCATTGGCCAGCTGGTTTAATAATGTCTTCATTTAAAAAGAGGGATTTCAAGCATAGTAGAGGAAAAGAGGTTATCTGTTGAAGGTATTGGGAACAGATTTTAAAAATATGGAAGTTGAATTTGACTTCCTGAGCAAGAAACTGAGTCATTATAAATATTGAGTATTTTGAATGGTTTGTGATAGAAAATAAAGTGGAGTTGAGCAGTTGCTATCATCTGTCTCAGTTAGAGGGTTAATCAGAACAAGGCAGATAATAGCAATTGCCTATGTTTATTGTGGCTCCAAGGTATTCTGCCATCTAAGGCAAATGACAAGATAGTATACTTCACAGATTATGGGACCATAAGGTGAAACTTACTTCAACTCTGATATTGGACATATTTTTCCTTACCTGAGGGTATAACTTAACTTGAATTTGAAGGGCAGTCAGACTAGAGTGCACAATCCCGTTTTCCAATATATTACCCTTTTACATCATTTGCCTGAGGCCAGCTTTGGCTGTATCTCTGGCATTTAATCAGCCACTGAGACAGCAAAAGTAAGCTACAGTGCTTTCAGTATTTCACCTACTGAATACTTCAACTTGAGTCGGAGCAAAACATTATATGAGATGTGTAAATGGTTATTACTGAAAACAGTATCTTCCTTATTTTTTCCTTGATAAACCCTGTATCATTACATTGCTGTGCTGTGTATTGGCTGCCTAAAGTGGCAGTCAGTGAAACAAAACAGGGCCAGAAATTCACTCATTGATTTGCAAAGTTGTGTCAACTTTTGAATTATTAAATATTTCCCGGGGAGAAAGAAAAGGAGAAAAGACAAAAGACTGCTGCTTTTAGCAGCAGCCATGCATCTGTGTAATGTCTGCTACTGACCAAAGTCCCTTGGTGTAGCTGTTAATAGGGGGTTTCATTTTGTAAGATGGGTAGAAGCTGAAGATATAAGAGATATGAGACAGAGGGCACAGATAAACCCCCAAGTGGCCTCAACAACTCTCAGAGAGAGTGCTAACGACCAGATGACTGCAAAGAAATATAATCCTTCCATTGCCCCCCCCCATCCTGTCAGAACTAATACTTCCATCCTCCCATCATCCAGTCACAACTGATGAAGCTTCTTGTATGAGAAGTGAAACATTTTCTGCTTCTTCCTCCTCAAGAAAAAAACATTCCAGATGCCTTTTGAAAAAGCACCTTTGAGACAACTATGACCTGGATGACTGAGAATCTCCATAGACATTTTCAGAAGAAAGTAATTGTGATTTCGGTCAAAAGCATCCAGTCATTTGAAATGTACTGTATATTTATGTAATGTGTATATGCTGAGATTATTTACACTAAAATCTACCTAAAGGTTTTTATGATGTTTGTGTTATTATTGAAGTTCTATAAATAAATCACAGGTAAAAGTAAATTATAGCTCCGTCTTCTTTGTTGGCTAGTGCAAGAAGCAAACATTCTGTTTACGGTGGTGTTTTTTTTAATGTCATTATGCATCAGGACTGCAAATTATGTCTGTAATGTGTTGAGAAATATAACCTATAAATCAGTTGAAATGTAGCTTTCCCTTTGTTTCTGGCATCTATAGTTCTCCTGGGGATTCAAATGAGAATTGTTCATTGCAGTTTTCAGTATATCTCATCCATGTAGAAAACCAGCAAATGTGAGGAGCATATTATTGAAAAAGCCCATCATGAGATATACACTTTCAACCCCTCCAAAAGATAGGGTGAGATGAGAAGATTGTCCACTTTGTTCTTCTGAAGCATTTATCCTTCTGGTTCTGGACCGTCCATCAGTTGCTCTCCTTGAAGATTTCATGACATCTGATTTTCCTCCGGGGAAGTATTTCTTGCTCCTTTAGCTGGATAATTAAGTCAGACACATGGCCAATCCTTGAAAGAGATGGAGGAAAGATCTCTGGGGCCAAATTAATGCTCTCACCAATCTATTCCAGGCAGCCTTTAAAGTTTAGGAGAGGATTGGCATGCTACCTTTGCTATCACTTTTATTTTTATGTTTTGTTTGGACAAATTACATGTTGAAACAGCTTTGTCAACAAACCCACAGATGTTACTAGCCTTCTGGGAGATAGTAGGATGGATAAAGAGCTGTGATCCTTCTCCCTTTCATTCCTGTGCTAAGTGCACTTCCCTCCTCCAACAGTGTTTTAATTTTTTTCCTCTGGCTGCCAAGGAGAAATGGTACGTTCCTATTGCCCCATTCATTCACCTGGATGGCATTCCTTAGTAGGTACTTCTTAGGTACTATGCAAATGCTAAAGTTGTGGGTCTAAAAGAATGGTAGATGTTTAATGATTGTTTTACATTTCGATGGAATGCCGTCAAGTCTTTGCAGCCCTGGGATACTTTATGCATTATTCCCAAGTGATTTAATAAGGGAATTTAATGATCAGAAGCAGTATGATAAATTGAAAAGGAGATAAACTTTGCCAACACTGCCTGACAAGGACATCTTAAAATTGCTGGAGAGTACAAAATTGATGTCATGAAGATAGCACTTTTGGCAACTCGTTGCCTTTAGCATCATTTTGGTATAGTCTTCTTGAATATTTTATTATTTTTCTTCATCTAGTTTTTTGGAACACTTTAACGGTATTTATATAACTTCAATTTGCTTTAGCGTTGTATTACAGCGAGTGAGCAAATGAGAGCCAGAGCCAGTGTTATGGCAAATAAATAATGACAATATTTAAATTTAACTACCATATTATTATTATTATTTAAATCTGCATATTGTATTAGCATATTTTTACTACTCAGAGAATTTGTTGGAGAATTAGGATGCTATTTTTTCTGATATGCAAAATACTGTTGAACACTCTAGCTGTTTGACCTGATTTCTTACACAAATCTGAATATCTTGTTTTGTGTTTGGCCTGTATGCAAAATATGTTGCTGTTTTGAAGTTATAGAGAAAAAAGAAATATGCCATCCATCAGGGTCAGGGTTTCATGTCTGGTTTAATGTTTAAAGTGAAGAACAGAGTAAATCTGATTCTGTCTGTTTTGTTAAAGCCACAAATATTTGGTTTTATTATTTATTACATCACCTAACTTTCTTTCAAACAGCTCAGAGTAATGCACACAATTTGGTTTGCCCTGTTTTATTCTGTGAGTAGATTAGGTTGCAACATGGTAACTAGCCCAGTAATAATTGTTACTGCCATCATCGTCAGCCATTCAGTGGTGTCCGAACCTCGACCACTCTATGGATCAGCACTTTCCATATCCCTCTGACTTGCACCCCACCTCCTTCAGATCCTCCATGGTCACCCCAATGTCATCTTTTATAGTGTCCAGCCAAGAGGTACTAGGGTAGCCCCTTCTCCTTTTTCCACTGACCGACTCCCAGCATGGTTAACTTTTTGAATGAATCAGGTTGAATGACACGGCCAAAGTATGATAGCCTTTGTTTGGAGGTCTTGGCTTTGAGTGATATGTTTGGTGAGACTTAGTCTACTCTAGGACTTCTTTGTGATTTTTTCAGTCCATGGGATGCGTAATAGTCTCCAGCACCACAATTCGAAGGCGTCCATCCTTCTCCTTTCTGCCTTTTTCAGAGTCCACGTTTCACAGCCATAAATAGCAATTGGATATGATAAAATTGTAGAAAACTTTTGAAACAAAAGTCTATGGAGATTCTCAGTCATCCAGGTCATGGTTGTCCCAAAGGTACTTTTTTTCAAGAGGCAACTGGACTTTCTGATTTTTCTTTTTTTTCTATGAAGACATCTAGCTTCTCATCCAAGAAGCTTCTTCAGCTCTTTTAAAACAAAATTTTGCATTTTACTTGGGGCTTGTTTTCTACACTTTCCCTCCCTAAATCTCAGTGCCAATCTCTAAAATTCCTTCTGAAAACATCAAGGAAATACAGTTTTGCTTCATCTCGGCGGTGTGCAAATTTGTTTCATCTCACTGGCATCCATAATATTTAAGTCAAGTTTGTTAGCATCAGCAGTCAGCTGCACTTGAATAGTGCATATAATCACCAGGCCCCTTTCCAGGTTTGTTTTACTGTTTCCTGTTATACAATTATAACTAAAAAAAGAAGATAATAGAAAGATAGTCTAATAGTAGTTATCAGAACTTGAAGTCAGTTTCAGCCTCAGAGGTTTTCCTGGATGTACAGCTAGGTCTTTTGCTGTCAAAACATCTGAGAATTGGACCTGTTTCAATTAACCTCTTTAACTTAGAAAAAAAGCTTGTTTATGTTGGCATCCCAGATGAACTGAGTATTTTTAATGAGAATTTAAAAGCTATTAAGCTACTCTGACAGGTTTTCAATACACTGCTACTTGAATGACCATCCTTAAATCCTTTCTTGTCTAGTAAGGAGTGATGTGTTTGAGATTGCTGTTACTCTCTTTGGATTAATTTGAATAATATCTTCAGATATTATTTCCCTTAAGGTGGTGATTTCTTTTACTCTGAATTTGTATTTTTCTTGGTAACTTTCAGTCACACTGCTGTGGCCTCTTCTGGTTTCCAGTAATCTCTGCTGTATAGTTTTATTCAGTAAGAAGATAACTTGTAACATTATTAATGTATATCCTCTTTTAAAATGTTTGTTACAAGAATCCTATGGAACATTTTGGGACTAGATCTTAGGCCAAGTCTGAGAAAATGGTATCTTCCAAACTGCTTTTTGAAAGTACATTGTCTTAAAAAAATTTTTTTTAATCTTCAACTTAAAATCTTGAAAACACATTTGATTTTTTTTTTATTCTGTCATTTCACTGAATATATTCTGGAACAGTGAGGAATATTCCCTTTTAATATATTATGTTCTTTTGGAAGTAGATGTAACCTTAGTATCCATCTTTATGTGTCTGTGAGATAGCTAACAAATGTTCCCTAAGCCAATTCAAACACAGAATCTCTAGTCAGCAGAGTCCCATCCCTCAATTAACCCAACTATCTGTTTTCAAATTATCCTCCC
Organism: Thermophis baileyi; assembly: GCA_003457575.1. NCBI lineage: Eukaryota > Metazoa > Chordata > Lepidosauria > Squamata > Dipsadidae > Thermophis > Thermophis baileyi. The sequence goes on from QLTV01003388.1 coordinate 4,834,706, forward strand.
ATTTCTGCAATATATGCTCCCATTTCTGTAATATATGGTAAGAGTGAAAAGGGAGGGGGGAATCATATTTCCAAATTCTCCTGGTATTTAACTCCCATCTCTAGCAAAGCAGCATTAGGCACTAGAAAATAGAGTGCTCCTTTTCTTCCTTCTCCAGTGGAGTGCAGACACAAACAGAAGAAAAATAGAAGGAAAGAGTATTGAAAATCTGTGGTAGACTGTGGAATTTCCCCCTTTTCTATTAGGAATGCATCTAAGATGGAGAAGAATTTGAAATCTTAATACTCACTTTTTTTTTAAAAAGGGAAGTTTTATGGATTTGAATTTCAAAAATAAGGAATTATAAAGCCACGGTTGGAGTAGCCATAACATACTGCTATATTTAAAACACAAAGTTCTGCATTTACACAATCTAGTCATTGATCTGCAGCCCCTGTGCCTAGGTGATTGCCTTGTCTACAGTTAAAAAAGCAGTTCTATTAAAAAAAAAAATAGAACAAACAACCTAGGGACCGAAATGGTCCGTGCTGACTGAATTAGCAGTTTTGCATGATTAGAATGGACATGCCTGACAACAGAATTCTGATTACATCATTCAGGAGTAACTTGCTGGGATATAATTTGCAATTACTTCTGCTTGGCATTTCCTGCCAGCAGGAAGAGCTAAAGTAATTCCCATGTAGAAATTGTTTGGCGTTACTGGGACTTCTGACTAGGAAGTTAAATCAAGAACGAAGTCTGGCTTCACACAAGAGTTTGTTAACCGAACAATACAGCTGGAATCCCCATTCATACAGAATATTCAGTTGTTCCCTAGTGAGCTTCAGATCTATTTTCAGTGTTGGAGGGAGTTGAGGAGAAATGATCAAATAGTGTACAGCTGTACACCACTCATGGGGATAACAGATTGAGGCCAAATATCCTAACCTAACACACATGTTATGTTAATAGACACTGAATTGGCAGTGACGAAGCAGGAAAATGATCTTGGGCCTGGGATGGGGTAATGAAATGAATTGAAATGGAAGTATTATTAGCATAGTTGTTTTGAAAAAGAAAAAAAAATCCATACTGGGGATCATTGAAAAAAACAACACCAACCAGCATCATACAGATGACTTACAACCATAATTGAGCCCAAAATTTATGTTGCTGAGACATTTGTTAAGTCAGTTTTGCCCCATTTTATGATTTTTCTTGCTACAGTTGTTAAGTGAATCTGCCTTTCCCATTGACTTTGCTTGTCAGAAAATCACAAAAGTTGATCACATGATCTTGGGACACTAACCATCATAAATATAAACCAATTGTCAAGCATCTACATTTTGGTCACGTTGACCATGAGGATGCTGCAACAGTCATAAGTGTGAAAAATGATCATAAGCCACTTTTTTCAGTGACACTAACTTCAAATGGTCACTGAATGAACTGTTGTTAAGTCGAGGACTACCTGTAACCTCTTTACACAAAACTATGGTTCCTTGTCATGCCATGTCCAAGTGGATTTTGTAGAGCTTTTCTGTATGGAAAAGGTACAGAGAAAGTAAAACAAATGGTCAAATATGGACCTATTTAGCTATAAGCAGCATTTCATACTGTATTTTCCACTTCAGCCTTGTTTAAAATCCATTCCAGTTCTACAGGAAACTGATTTGCTGCCTTCCTCTCTCAGTAGCGTTATAAAAGGGGAATTGAGATTTGGCTCCCTGCCTCCAGACAAGTTAAGATTCAGAGCTCTGCAGTCAACATCAGTTGCAGTTCCCTTCAATGACTGGCTCTGGAAATAAAATACAATCAGGCCAGAAATGTATTAACAAGGGAGATCAGAGCAGCAAAAAGAAGCTACTCTGAAAAGCTAAAGAATCGGTTCTCAACAAATGAACCAGCAAACATGTGGAGAACTCTTAAAAATATCACTGGTTATGGCAAACCACCTTCCCAGGCTGAAGGAAATCAGCAACTGGCAGATGACCTGAACGTGTTTTACTGCAGGTTTGAAAGGAAACTACAGCCACCTATCTCCACAACCCCCATCTCAGACACACCAACAACAGACAAGCCTCCTACAACTGACCCCATACCATTGGGTTCACAACCCCTAGTGATAACAGAGAAGTCCAAGACCTATTTCACAGACAAAAACCAGGAAAAGCTCCAGGCCCAGACACGATAACTCCTTCTTGCTTAAAAGTCTGTGCTG
>QLTV01003388.1:4837743-4859941 GCA_003457575.1 Thermophis baileyi
TATACACAAGAACAGTTTTTTCCTGAATGCCATCACTGTGCTAAACAAATAATTTTTATTGTCAACTATTTACTAAGTCTGCACTACTATTAATCTTCTCATCATTCCCATCACCCATCTCCTCCCACAAATGACTGTAACTTTGTTGCTTGTATCCTTACAATTTATATTGACTGGTTCCTACTATGACTTGATTGCTTATTTGTACCCGGACTATCATTAAGTGTTGTACCTTATGATTCTTGATGAACTTATCTTTTCTTTTATGTACACTGAGAGCATATGCACCAAAGACAAATTCCTTGTGTGTCCAATCACACTTGGCCAATAAAAAATTCTATTCTATTCTATTCTATTCTATTCTATTCTATTCTATTCTATTCTAAAACATCTAAGGACATTTTGCATGGCGTAGCAGTATAAAACAAGCTTGAGAAGGGGTTGTTTAACTACGACTTTCTGTCCCTGTATTTTTAAAGGATTGATTCTGAAAGGAGTCAGTTTTGATAAACAGGAGAAAAAGTTATGTCGCCATGAGATTTTATATTTCCTAATTTGGAGATGCAAAGAAGACTAGATTGTTTTGTTTGGGGGCAGAGGGGGAAGTATGATGTAAGGGAATATACCTTAGTCTGTGTTTCCCAGTGGTGGCTTGGGATGGGGAGACAAATAAGAATGCAAAATATTGCTGATTGATTGGATTTACAAGACTGCCCTAGGTGACATACAGCATAACATTCTTAACAGTTGTGGGGGGGGGGGGAATGGATTTAAGTTGCCACCATACAAAAAACTTTGGATTTATTTCATACAATATCTTGTAGATGTCAAGAAAAAAAAATGTCTTCATTGCTACATAGGCTTATTAAGCAATCATGGAAATTAACTAATAAACTTTTTAGAAAAATAAGATACATTTTTTAACAAATTGAAACTCAATGAAGACCATAACCATTCTGAAAACTGGGAAAGGGACAGACACCAAAGTAGGGATAGTGAATGGACAAACCGTCATTCACCGAAGAATTTGTTGCATGCAGTCCAAAAAGACTAACTCCCAAAATCTGCTATCTCACCCCAGGTCACCTGTACAATATCTATCAGACAGGGAATCAACACCTTTACTTTCCAAGTAGTAGAATATCCTTGATAGTATGTAGACTGAAATACAGGATGACCCAAAGACCTTTTGGCTACAGAGAATACAGGTATGCCTTGACTTAGGGACCTATGGCTTAACAAGCATTTGAAGTTACAATAGACTTTAAAAAGTTACTTATGGTCCATTCTCAAAGTTACAAGTGCCACACCATCCCTGTGGACACATGATTACGTTTTGGGCACTTGGCAGCTAGCTCATATTTATGACCAGTTGCAACATCTGGCAGTCACATGATTACATTACGCCATGTTTTTTTGTTTTTGTTTTTCCTGTTTTACCAAAACAAACATGCCCATCAGATAAGCTGGATTGGATTTACGACCACATCAGAGGTGGGTTCCAACTTACCTCGCTGCCGGTTCGCTCCCTCCCGTGCCACGTGGGTGCGCTGTGTGGGCACGCCACGTGGGCACACCGTGTGGGCGTGCGCGTGCATGCGCAGTAACAAAAAATCCAAAAAAGATTTTAAAAGAAACAAACAAAGCCGAAAAAAAGATGGCAACTGCATGCACAGTGCCGGAAGTCAGCTTCTGCGCATGCTCAGAAGGAAAAATAAATTTAAAAAATTAAAAATAAAAAAATAAAAAAGATGGCGGCCCCCGCGGACCAGCACCGACCGCTCGGGTTTTCTGCACATGCCCAGCAGGGGGGGGGGAATTAAAAAATTAACATTTTTTAAAAATTTTTTAAAAAAAGATGGCGGCGCCCACGGACCGGCACCGACCGATCCGGTTCGGTGACGTCATTGTGACGTCACCAGCGGCTGCTACCGGTTCAGGAGAACCGGTCTGAACCGGGAGGAACCAACCCCTGGACCACATGATTCACTTAATGACCATGGTGACTTAATGACCATCATAAAAATGCAATAAACTTGAGTCCAGTCACATAGTGAGTCAATTTATGACTGCAATGATTTACAACCAAAATTCTGGGCTCAATTGTACTTATAAGTCAAGGAATACCAGTAAAAGGTCATTTTGAAACCCTAGCCTCAAGAAGGAAGGCAGGAGGAAGGTAGTTTGGGCCAAGCAAAACCAATTTTTTCCCCCAGCACCACACTTTCTGTTTAAAAAATGTTATCATGATAGGTGATAAAGCAAGAGTTTGGGTAAGAGAGAATATGCTAGAAAAGAGACACGGTGAGGGATCCAGCCCCTAGAAGTCACCAGGAAGTCAGTGGGAAAAGATCCATTTTCTAAAGAATCGGGTACTTCTCCAGATCTATGGAGAAATAAATCTGTCTGGATCCATGGTAATTAGAGCTAAACTACTATCTCTGGAGAATAGAGGGTGAAGGAGGGTGCTCTTAACGAAGACCTAGAAGCCTCCAGGAAAATAAAGAATTAAGGCAGAATTATTTCTAAGATCTAATTAAAAGTTAGAAATTTACAGAAAGCAAGGTTCATAATAACAGAGATTGTTTTGACTAGGATATACCATTAGGATTGCACATTTTTTCCCCTGAAGACTGTTTCTGTTTGATTATTTCTAATAATTATCTGCATTAACTTTTGTATTTGTTGAATTTTATACAGTCTGAGTTCTTGTAATTTTGTTCCATCTTAGCTTTTTAAGCCATAGATAACCCATATCATGAATCTGTACCTAGTCACATTTTTTAATGGAAGATTAAAGTGCTGTTTGTGATTTCATTTGCTTATAATTGTTTGGGGTATTTGATTACTTATCTTCTGTTCATTTAGGGCACGGGTATCAAACTCGCGGCATGTTGCCATCACGTGACGTTTCGTGACGTTTTTAACTTCACGGAGCTGGAGTGTGCATGGCATGCGCATGATGCATCCGGCCCACGGGCCGCCAATTTGACACCTCTGATTAGGGATTTATTGAAACATGCAATGACCAGGGATTCCTAAACTTTTGCATATAACTGTAAATAAATAAGATAGTCATCTAAACTAATAATGTATGGCATTCTGAGATTTATGCCATATGGTGAAGATATTAAATAATAATTTTTTAATCAAGAATGAATTATTACAGCTATACAAGATCGTGCTTAAAGTCTGTCTAGTCCAATAGTCTATAGACGCCTTTCTTTTCAGATATAATAATAGGTACCAGCTTGGGACATTTTCAAATTATTAAAGATCTATTGAACTACATATAGCTATAACATTACAAAGTTATATATTATAATATTAAAATATTTATCAATTTTAGCATAAGATTTAAAATGAAAGTAACATAAATCCAAATATAATGTATACATTAGTCCTTACAAAATATTACATTACAAAACCATTGCCAAGTAAGTCAGTACTACTTTTATTATAACAGCTATAATCATCAGGATAAAAAGATCATATAAATACAAAAATTATAGATAGGTTATATACGTACATGTATGTATGTATGTATGTATGTATGTATAAAATATCCAATTCTAAAAACTGATCAGATGGGTGTTATGTATGTATGTATGTATGTATGTCACAAGCATTTTGCTTATGGTCAAATAGTACTTCAAAGTAGACAACAGGTATAATCTAGAGCAGGGCTGTCAAACTCGCGGCCCGCAGGCCGGATGCGTTATGCACTGGCCACATCCACGCCCGGTTTAGCGAAAGGGGGAAAAGTCATGATATGTCACGTGATGCTGCCATGACGACGCGAGTTTGACACCCCTGATCTAGAGCATAGATGTCCATCCTTTTGGCTTGCCAAAATATATAGTTAATATATATAAATCACATAATTACGTTAAAAGTTTACAATCTTGTGGGACTGCATTATTAGCTGTCCAACTCTGTATGCGGCCCAGAGGCTGCATGTTGGACACACCTGATCTAAAGGTTCCAACTTAATATACTGCATAAAGGTAATGTTTACTTTCTGCACTATTTTTTAATTATTTTCCCTGTGTAATCACAGAGTTATAGCTTGTATGGAGTTGATACCGTTAAGATTGCTGCCATAAGCATTTGTTGTTAGGTATTATAAAAATTTTTGAAATGTATTTGCTGAGTGTGTCATATTTTACATCACTAGATAATTTCATTTTTGTACTGTTTAATAACAAATTGCCAGTATAGATTTTACAGTGCCCTCTATGACCATGTTTCAAATTACTGATGCTTTCTAAAATATTGGTATAATGCTTTGGTTCTTGACATTTCTTCCTATCAGAATATCAAAAGGGAAAATATGTGTGCATTTATGTATTTGTTTAAAAAAATTATGAATGTAGAAGGAACACAACTTAAGCAAACCAATTTATTTTATCTTTCTATTCATAAGAAAAACATACTGTACATAGGATATGTAATAGAGTGGCTAGAATAAAATAGTTTGTCAAGTGTGGAATTAGCCTGGAGACAGAAACAGTTATTTAAAGGAGAGGACTTGAATTATTCCTTTACTAATCTGATTGGACACCTGGGATATTGGAGTACATGTTTAAAAAAAGGTAGATTGTAATGAAAGTTATGAATTGTGCCATCAAAGTATGCCATTAAGCTGAATCCAAAGCAGATGAACCAACAATGAACTGGCTTTGCCTGAGAAAGGATGTTTTCCTTACTAATCAAAAACAGCCTGATATGATTCATTATTCTGTTTCCTTTGCACAATTGACATCACCTTGAAATTTCTGAAGCCTCAGCTTTATTTCCCTCCTGCTCCTATGTTTTTGTGCCAGGCCCTGAGGGGGGAACAAAATGACAGCTTTGTAATGGGTGGAAATACTTCATTAGACCTGACCCCAGATGTGCATTTTATTTTCCTTTCCACTTGACATAGGGCCATTCTCTGTTAGGAATGTGGGAGGCTTGTCCCAGCTAGGCAGCAATCCTTAATCAAAAGGCACCTGGTCATAAAATACGACACCTGAGGCTTCTCCCAAGAAGCAAGAGACAGACTCTTCACCCACAGCAAAGGTTCTCTGCATTACTACATAACTCAAAATGTCATGCAGTATTAGACAACTTTCTTCATCCTTTTGAGGGGGGGGAGTCTTTGAGAAGGTGGTAGGTTTCCAAGGGCTCTGGAGGAAGCTGCTTATCTGGACCGAATACAGTCAGGGTTCAGGCTGGGATATACTATCAAGACAGCAAGGATTGTGCTTGTAAATGACCTCTGGCTGACTCGAGATGGGAGGAGTGTATCTACCTTGCTTCTATTTGTTCTCGGTACTATTGATCAGATACTATCGTTCTGGAGTTGGTAGTAGCAGGCATGGTTTTCCTCCTTCCTTCAAGTCTGGTTCCAATTGGTATTGCAGGGAGGGTATAGGGCTTGACTCTCTTCCCACTGTTGTATAACTTTTACCTGAAACCACTAGGTGACTTATGGTCAAGTATCAGTATACTGATAACATTCAATTGTGCATTTCTATTTGGACTGTCGAAGTGATACTGCTGAGATGCTTTCCTAGTCCCTATATAGAGCCTGGATGGATCTTGATGAGGAAAACTTGGCTTAACTCAGTCCTGATTAGACTAAGTGAATATGTTTTAGGGCCCCTAAAATGATTTGCCATCTTTAACTACCGGTAACTAGGGTTACACTTCCCCAGTCAAAGTTAGTATGCAATCTGGGGATCATCTTAGACTCCTAGCTCCTGCTTGAAGGACAAAAATACATCCTTTATGCTAGTTTTTCCCATTCCTAGATCATAAGGCACTGCTCATAGTCAGTCACCCATGCCTTAATCCCCTCCCAACTGGATTATGGCATAATATGGCAACATGCTGTACATGGAGCTGCCCTTGAAAAGTGTTTGAAACTTTTAGCCTGATTAGAATGCAGAGGCATCAGTCATACAGGTAGACCACAACTGCTATGCAAAGCGCTTGTTAAAGTGAGTCATGCCCAATTTTACAATCTTTTTTTTTTTTTTTTTGCCATGGTTAAAGCCCCCCTCTTCCACTCTTTTTTTTTTTTTGCTGTCGTTAAATGCATCACTGCAGTCATTAACCAAATCCAGCTTTCCCCATTGACTTTGCTTGATGGAAGCCAGCTGGGAAGATCGTAAATGGCAATCACATGACTTAGATGATGTGTAATCATTGTAAATACATGCTGGTTGCCAAACACCCAAATTTTGATCATGTGAGGACTGGTCATTAATAGCTTTTTTTTCAGGAGTGTTGTAAATGATAATAATAAATGATAATTAAGCTAATGGTTAAGTCAAAGACTACCGGTAGTGCGCACACGGCAATTGCCCACATATAACATTACTGCTACATGAACTGTACCGGCTGCCAGTTGGCTTCTGGGTGCCAATTCAAAGTGCTGGTTGTTATCTTTAAAGTTCTATATGACAAGAAGCCTACCCCTAACGGTCTCTGCCAATTCCCACTAGATTTTTGGCTCCCCTCAGTAAAACAGTGTCAGTTGACAGGACTTTGGAAGTTTGCCTTCATTGTCATGGCACCTGCCTTGATGAAATAGCTTCTCTCTGGATTGCCTGATCCCATTGACCTTCAGGGAAGCAGTGAAGATCTGGCTTTTCCCATAATCACTGGGGCCAGAATGCTAATGGAGCTGGCATAGTGTGTTTGGCCTACAAAAGTGAACTTTATTGGGGTCTCAACATTGTCTTACTTGTTTTTAATGTTTTTCAGTAATTGCATTGTGTTTTTATTTTTCACCGCCCAAATTCCTTTTGTTGGATGAATTTCCATAAACATTTATTAAACAAATAAACAAACAAATGGTTCTCCTTGCCTTTCATTGTTATAACCAAGCCCTGCAGTTCACGACAGAATCCATTTGGGTTTTAGAAGGCTGGATTATCATCATCCAGAACATAACTGGAATTGTTATACGTTCCTCTTTCACTCCAACCTGAAGTCTGCATAATTTTCAGAATTTGCAGTGCAAACTATCCATTGATATTGATTTCTACCATCAAACATCTGTAAAAGATACTTTGCAGATATTCTTTTGGTAGAGTGCCTTCTAGATGATTCTTATACTTGTTTTTTATGTGGATATGTTAATTTTTTGTTTAGCTTAATTTCCACGCTATTGTTCTCCATTGCTTTTCTTTTTTTTTATAGTTTTTATTGAATAATATTAAAAATTAAACATATAATGTATATATACATAAATAAACAAATACAGCTACAAACAAACCCCAAAAACAATCCTAACAAACACCATAAATCACAAGAAAAATTCCTATTTCATTAAGCAGTTTAACGTATCTTATATATTACATATATATTATGTGCATATTATATATTTCTAATGTTTTATGAATAGGCTAACCATGCGAATAAAAGATAAGGAAGAAACGGTTTTTTATAGAATTGGAGAGAAGTTTTCTGATTGGTTAAATGGTAAAAATAAAACAAAATAGAGATTATTATTTATGTAAATATAAAATGACATGTAATCAAAGGATATGAAAGGAAATAATTTTGAGAATAAGGAATGGAGATGTACAAGATTTTAGATTGTCTCCATTGCTTTTCTTTGACTATAGCAAGAGTAGCTAGGAGTTCAATAACTCCCAATAACTCCCAGCGAATCCAAAATAATATAATAATTGACAATCCCAAAAGCTGCTGGAAGAATAAGATGAAGTAATAAGATCACACTCACCCTGGCTCTTGTAGAAGCTATTCATCACATTGGATTGGGTTTAGATAATCACTTTTTTCCAAAAGCACCTGGAGATTTTCAGCACTATCATCTTGAGTACTTTATTTAAGAAGGGATACAGTGACTATCAGGGAGTTAATAAGTTCAGAGTGGACTTCTTATCTCTCTCTGTATATCTAGCATTGTGATCCTTACTGCAAAAATTCATTTACCATACTCCAGATCTGTCCAGTCAGTCTCTTTCAGCTTGATCAAATTAGCTATGAAAGGCCGTGGTCAAGAAAACATCTAGTCAAATGCCAAGTACCTTCCTCAGGTCTCCAGAATGGAAACTGGTTCCGATAGGACATCAAGTTTCTCATTTGGACTTGCCTCATTGTGGAATGCAGGTCAGAAAAGTGATTTTTATCACTCTTGCAAATATATCGAAGTAGGCATCTCTGGACTCCAACATTCCATTTGTTGTGGCAGGATTACGGTAAATTTCTTTGCCAAGTTACTACTCAAGAATACAAAGATGGCAGAAAAGGAAAAAAGGACCTTGCGTGTTTTTTTTAAAGTTTTTTATTTTTCATTTTCAAAAATATAAACGTTTCATCTTTCCTTAAGCAGTGTGTCGTCTGGGTCCCAACATCTCTGTGCAACATCTTTCACCATTTACAACATCATTCTCATTCACATTAATATTATTTCTCTAAACTTAAAGTTATGATATATTAAACAATTAAATATTGTAAAACTTTTCATTTTCTTCATAATATCTTCTAGTGATAATACCATATTAACATTAAACATCATTATTCTCATCATACATGTACTAACAATTTTCATCTTATTTATATCTCTGTCTTAGTATATTTTCTATTATTCTTTACTTTTATTTTTTAAATTCTTCCTCATTTCCAAACTCCTTTTTTATTCTCCAACCATTTATAAAATACTTCCCATATAAAAAAAAAGGACCTTGTTTTTGTGCAGAACGTTCCAGCCATGCCAACCAGGAGCTCTGTTGTTAGATCCTCCTCCAAGTTTCCTGATGCTTGTAACAGCACAACAATGGATGTACCTGAGCTAAACTTCATTTAATCTCTTTTCTGGAAGTTTAGTGCTGAACAGAAAGATTGAGTATTGAGGCTTTAGAATCAAACATTGCTAATACACTCATTTAGTTTTATTGCATAGTTGCAGTTTTACATTAGAAATCTGATTTATAGTATTTTAAAAACATTAAAACATGACGATACCTGATGCTTAAATTAAAACGTATTAAAATAAAAATTGTATATAAAACACATAAATCACTGTGTTTCTTTCTGGTATCCAACCACATTTTCCCTTATCTATATCCAATCTGTTCTTTCATTCTTGGAGACATATTTAAAAAAGGAATCTACTTGTATGATGCACAAAGTACAAATGATTGTAAGACAACTTTGAATACTCAGTCTTTCACTTCAACATTTAGTATGGCTCCCAGATTGTCATGGCACTCACAAAATATTTCATAGCATTTGAAGTTTGGTTAAGCAAGACAAAAAAAGTTGAAAGTGATATTATAAATTGCTGAATTGGATGATTAAATAGAGAAAAGGGGGACAATTAGCATAAATATAAAATAAAAGCACACTTCCAAATTTTATAGGAACATGGTCCTCTGAAGAAAGTAACAGGCTGATTTCTATGTTCCTTAGTCAAGGACATAACATTTTATGATTATCAAAGCACTTAATGCAGAAATGTTGTAAAACAGACATTAAGTGGCAGAACTACTTAAAAATTCTAGGTTCACAGAAGGACTTCCCATTCCCAGTGGCAACAGAACTGTTTTGATTTGTGAATGAGGACACAGCAACCGAACAAGTCTCTAGAGTTTCAAAACAGAAAGCTAAGGAGTTAGAAGATCAGGTTTGCTCTGTGTGTGCCCGTGTACAGCATACCTTCTCTTGAATTCAGCCTTTAGTTTGCACACGTATATACATAAATTGTAATGCTGCTTTTTCTGAAAAATTAAAGCACTACCTGGAGGAAGGGCTCCTGAACAGTGAAGAAAAGGCCAGAGAGGAGGAACATCAGAGAAAAAGCATAGGAAGAAAAAAGAGTGGAAGAATGATAAAGCACACATGGAAACAGACTGGAGAAGGAAGAAGGGTTGCTGTAATTCACAGCTGCAGGCCAATGTTTATTACTTTCTTAAACTGGTCACTGTTGATGGCTCTTATATAAGCGGAATACAGGTAGTTTTAGATTTATGACCACAACTGAGCCCAAAATTTCCATGGCTAAGCAAGGCAATTGAGTTTTGCTCCATTTTATGACCTTTCTTGCCACAGTTGTTAAGCAAATCACTGCAGTTGTGAAGTGAATCATGCGGTCATGAAGCAAATTTGACTCTCCCCATTGACTTTGCTTGTCGAAAGTCTGCTGAGAAGGTTACAAATGGTGATCACATGACCCCAGGACAGTGCAACTCTCATAAACACATGCCAGTTGTCAAGCACCTGCATTTTGATCACATGACACGGGATACTGCAATGGTCATAAGTGTGAAAACCAGTCATAAGTCACTTTTTTCAGTACCATTGTAACACTGAATGGTTACTAAATGAATGGTTATAAGTCAAGGATTAAATTGTTAAGACTGAAAGGGAAAGTTACTCAGACTTCTTTTGTTGACTTGCCTACTGTTGCTTTTACCTTCAGCATCTGTTGAAGCTGTTGAAACTCCCACTTGTAGGGGCCACTCTGATCAGCTTTATTTAGTGTTGCTCCCTAATATTGTAATGAATAATTATATGTTTCTCCTCCTGCCCTTTCTGTTGGAAATGTATGTACTGTATGTTGCTCTTAAAATAGATAGACTTGACACGGCAATAATGGAGGCCACTGCATAGATATGAGTACAGCAAGTATTGTTTCCTGCTCTGCAGCAAAAAAAAACCTTTTGCCAGCTCCTTGCATATATTTTTTTAAAAAAACATTTATAATGAGAGACTTGTTCCTGCCATACACCATTTGGATTACCCATATCCTTAGGTATTTAATTAGTGTGATTTACTTCTGATCTCTTCTTTTCTCTACAGGTTTTGCATGCAGAAGAGTGTGAGATTGGTACCAGGAGTAACGCTGGATTTAATAGAAAAGTAAGCATAATTATTTTAAGACTTGAAAACTATTCTTATTTAACGTTCTTTTTGTTAGATTTAAATCTGAGTCATATAAATTCCACCATATCTAGGAAGTTCATCTCTTTAGATATTAGAACATGCATTTATCTCTTAAGATTCTTCGTGATTACAAGGTTGAAAGATGTTCATGGCCTCAAGGGGTAGCCCAGAAGTTTAATGCCTTCTAGATACTTTCCAATAAAAAACAGGAATGTAAGCCAAAGAAACCTGGTCATCCTTTGTGCATCAAGACATCCATATTTCTGCAACAAAGCAATGTTTTGAAGTTGTATAGTAATTGTGGTCATGTTTGGAATCTGATTTTCATGTGTTCCAGGAATCGTATTTATAACTTTCTTCATTCTAATTTTGAAACTTGCTAAAGTTATTTTGTCTTGTGTTCTGAATATGTGCTGAAACAATTTAAAAACCCTGTAATTAGAATTTCATCATTAAATTTTATAAAAGCTTACTTCTTGACAGAAAATGTGTTTATTGGTACTTGATCCAAGAATCAAGGCACTATGAGATACAATGGAGATCTACTGTATATAATGGCTAATTGCTATGCATACTATGAACAGCCTTAGAGCAAAGGCATTCTACAATAACAAAATGCAATAGAATTGCTGCTCTTTATGGTTAAAAGAAAATCCTCTTTCTACAATCTCTAAGGTCTAATAATGAAAACCATAAATCATGAGTTTATTTTTTTCGGTTTTACACAAAAAGTCCAGGAAGGGTTTTCAATCAGTAATAAATATAATTATTGTCTTTCCTCTGATCAAAGAAGTCAATTTAGCAAATTCCGTCATCTCTCCCAACCATTCCTATCATCCTCTGTGGCTAGTGCCAAATCTTTTCAACTTTGTGCATACAATAAATTCCCTGCAGTCAAATGTGGTCTTTTCCGCCCTCCTTATTGCTGCAGCTTATTTATTTGTTCACATTTTTTAAACTACTGCTTATTAAGAAATACTAAAATGATGTTACAATTATAATTATAGTGAATGCAATAAAATGTAGAAGGAAAAAAACTAGAACAATAAAAATGCTTAACCACTTAAATAATGAATAAACAGTAATTAGTTCAACAAATAAAATCAGAAGAAAGTCTGATGAATAAATAAGCTTCAGTTTCTAATCTTAAAAAAAAAAAGCATATTAAAGGCCAACCTAACCTTCATTAGAAATTTACTCCACAAGTATTTATTCCAGTCATAATATGTTATCCAGCATCAATGCGTGAATTATTCTGATACAACTGTCTAGAAAAGGTATCAGTATGAAAGGGGGTATCCAGTGGGTTACCCCAGGGATCTATCCCAGTGCTCATCAGCATTTTTGTAAATGGCTTACATAAGAGGATAGAAAGGATGCTCATCAGATTTGCAGGCCACACAAAGAATAGGCTAAAAAAAGATCTTCTAGGTCTTCAAAAAGATCTCAGTGGATTTGAACATTGATCCCTATCCAACAATAGGCTGCTCATTGGTGAGAAATATGGGTTCTTTTTGGAGTTAGATAGGAAAAAAACAGAGACACCATGAAAAGACTGGAGGTTTCTGACTCGGCAGTGAGAAGTATCTTAGAGTCCCAACAGACCACGGATTAAGCATGAGCCAGCAGCATGAATGGATTTGCTGCAGCAGCCAAAATAGCCAATGCAGTCTTGAGTGTTATCAACAGTAATACAGTACAGGTAGTCTTCAACTTACGAGCATAATTGAACCCAAAATTCATGTTGCTGAGTGAGAAATTTGTTAAGTGAGTTGTGCCCCATTTTACAACTTTTCTTGCCACATTTGTTAAGTGAATCTGGTTTCCCCATTGACTTGCCTTGTCAGAAGGTTGCAAAAGGGTCATTACATGACCCTGGGACACTGCAAACCGTGATAAATGTGAGTCAGCTGTCAAGCATCCAAATGTAAATCACGTGACCATGGGGATGCTGCAACGGTCATAAGTGTGAAAAATGGTAATTAAATCACTTATTTCAGTGCTGTTGTAACTTTGAACGGTCACTAAGAGAACTGTTGTAAGTTGAGGACTACCTGTATCAGAGTCATGGGAACTTCTGTTTCCACTCTATGCAGTACTGGTCAGATCACATATAATATATTGTGTCCAGTTCTGGTTGTCATTTTATGGTACAGGGAGGGTGCTGGGAACTGGAAAAATGCAAAGAATGAAAATTGGTAAGGGCTTGGAGGCTAAATTCTATGAAGAACATTTAAGTTAAAGGAACTGGGGTTCCTTTAACTGGGATTCTCTTAAAGAAGAGAAGGTTAAGGAAATATACGACAGCAATATCTCCTAATATTTGAAAGCCAGCACAGGAAAGAGGGTATGGATTTATTCTCCATAGTGCCAGCAGAGGGAAGTGTTAAAGGAGAAACTCCAAACTTGAAAGAAGAAACTTCTTGATTAACGAGAAGTATTAAGCAAGTGAAGGAGCAGCCTGCCTCCTGGACTTGTAGATAGTCCATCACTGGAGATTTTCATGAAAGAACTGGACAGTGAAATATCTGGAGTTATTTGAAGGTTCCTGCTTTGGGCAGGAGGTTGAACTAGAATGAATACCTTCCAACCTTCTTAGACCCCTTTCAGTTTGGGTTCAGACCAGAATTTAATACTGAAAAGCATTGATAGCGCTCATGGATGACTTCTGGCAGGAGCAGGATAGAAGTAGTGCATCCATCCTGTCTTTTCTTGATCTCTCAGCGGCATTCAGTACCATTGATCATGGTATCCTTCTGGGCTAGCTGCAGAAACTGTAGGTGGGCAACACTGTATTGTGTTGATTTTCTTCTTTTCTCCTGAGTCAGTTCCAGTCGATGGTGATAGAGGAAGAGAGATCCAGCCTGTGGCCCCTACTTTATGGGATACCTCAGGGTTGGTTCTTTCTCCCCTTCTATTTAACATTTATATAAGATTGCTGGGTGAGATGATCCCACAGTTTGGGGTGCGATATCATCAATATGCGGATGACACTCAGCTTTATATCTCTAGCCTATGCCCCTTGAGTGATGCTGTGAACACCCTATCCCCAGTGTCTGGAGGCAGTTGGGAACTGGATGGGGTGAAAGTCTCCGACTCAAACCTAGCAAGACTGAGTGTTTGTGAGTGTATGGACCTTCCAGAATCAAGGTTCTTCCATCTTTAGTCCTGGATGGGGTTGTGCTACCCTAGACAGACCTGGTGCGCAGGCTGGGGGTCCTCTTAGATTCATGCCTCCTACTCAAAGATCAGGTGACGGCCATATCTAGGAGAGCTTTTGTTCACCTTAGGATAGTGTGCCAGTTGTGCCCATTCCTGGACCGCGAGGCATTGTTCACTGTCACCCATGCATCTGTAACCTCTTGTTTAGATTACTGCAACACGCTTTATTTCAGGAGCTGTACCTGAAGAACATTTGGAAACTTTAACTGGTTCAGAATGTGGCTGCATGGGTAGTAAGTGGTACCAAATATAGAGCACACATAACATCACTACTGCCTGAGCTTCATTGGTTACCAGTATGTTTCCAAGTGCAGTTCAAACTGGTTATCACCTTTAAAGCCCTATACAGCTTGGGATGGTGTTACCTGAGGGACCGCCTTTTTCCTAGAGTCTCTACCTGTTCAATTCTATCTAGCACAGTGGTTCTCAACCTTCCTAATGCCGCGACCCCCTCCCCGCCACCGCGACCCCTGCCCCGCCCCCTCCCCGCACACGATGAGGTGACAAAGGGGGCGTGGCACCAAGATGGCGGGCTAGCGCATGCTTAGGCGACCCCTGTGAAAGGGTCATTCGACCCCCAAAGGAGTCGTGACCCACAGGTTGAGAACCGCTGATCTAGCAGATTGGGCATGCTACAGATCCCGTCAACCAAATAATGTCAGCTGGCAGGGAGAAGATGGGCCTTTTCTGCAGTAGCCCCTGCTCTGTGAAATATCCTCCCTTCAACAATTAGAAATATCGGAAAATATCCTCCTGTCAGAGATTAGAATGGCCCCAACCCTGTTGGCCTATCATGAAGCTTTAAAAACCTGGGGCACTGAATGTGTTAAGGGCCCCATTTCCTGGCTGCATTGCTAAATAGCTAGCCAAATAGCTCAGCTGCTATGTATATTTATTTTGGATGTTTTATTGTTTTTATTGATTGTATAAAAAAATTGTACTGTTTTAAATTTTGTATATTTTGGGACTTGTAGGCTTCCCAGAGTCATTGATTGATATGGGCAGCTATAGAAATTGGATCAATGAATAAATAAACCATATGAACCTGTGATTGTAGCTATTATGCCATCTAGTATAGTAATTGTTGATGGATTGTTGATCTTGATCACTTAAGTTATTTGGGTCTTCAGTGACAAAAAATAAATCCATGATAACCCCTAGAATACATAAATCCCTTAAAATATGACTCAAAATTATGTTTATCATTCATAAATAATGCCTAGGGAAAATTACTTTCTATTGAGTAAATTAAACATTCTCCAACGTGGGAGGAGCCATCATTCAGGATGGGTTGTCCTCGTCCACTCAGAATGAGGACCGAGTCTGTAATTTTTTGCTGGGTCCGCCCTCCTATGACCCAGATGCGACTCGGTCCTCAGAGAGGACAGACGTGGACCCTTTCTTCTCCCCTCCTGATTGCTGGCTTCTCTACCGTTTGTTTTCACTCGGACTGCTCATTGACTGCGATTTGGAATTCCCTTTCCTCGGACTGATTTCTCTGGCTTGATCACGGACTGTTGGATTAGTGAGTCTCATTCAGTGTTGCTTGTGCCTTGGGCAGTCGAGCCTCGGCTCCTGCCCCAAAGGCAAACAGTCTCCGGACTTTCTCTTATTTGAAGAGACCATTTTGGGCGATTTAGCCCGTTCCGTTTGCCTCCAGCCTGTACTGCTTGGAGGGGGGGTTTCCCGCCTGTGAAGCGCCTCACAGCTGACTGCATTCGCTGGAGCCTCGGCTTGCGTATTTCCCCTCCCTCAGCTGGCCCCCTGTTTTAAAACACTGGAGCCTCGGCTCGCGTCCTCGGCCGCTCCTCACATCGAGAGGCTCAAGCCTCGGCCCGAGTACCACAGCGCTGAAGCCTAGCCTCGCGCGCATCGGCTGGTTCTTTAAATTTGAGGCGGCAAACAGATCGCTGTGTGCGCTGGAGCTTCGGCTCGCGCCGGGAAGCAGGAGATCGGCTTCCCCTTGTGAAATTTGAGAGCGCTGGAGCCTCGGCTCGCGCGGCCTCCTCCATTTCACTGCGGGCCGCCATTGTTAGGCCTGAAGAACGCTGGAGCCTCGGCTCGCGTGGCCTACGTCGTTAGCCCGGGAGCGGCTTCCCAGCCTTATGTCTCCGGCTAGCCTACCTGGAATAACCATTGCGTATTTCCCCTCCCTCAGCTGGCCCCCTGTTTTAAAACACTGGAGCCTCGGCTCGCGTCCTCTTGTGCTCCACACAGGAGCAGGGAGGCCATTTTGTTCCCTAGACAGTGGCAGAGCGGCCATTTTGCTCCCGATCAAGACCAGGGCGGCCATTTCACAGCAGCCAGATATTGTACCTTCACCAGGGCCTTGGCTGGCAGCCATTTTGTTAGATTTGACATCAATCTGATATGGCTAGTAAGCAGGCGGATAAACCAGGGGGCAAGAGGCGTCACAAGACCGACAGGCCCGTCCCCGAGGAGGCCGTTTTGTCTGCACCCATACAACAAAGAGAGTCTTCCTCCTCTCGCTCGAGTCATGCCTCTAAGGCCGCTGAATGGGCCGAACGCCGACGTGACAAGGTGCTTCAACAGATCTGCTCTCGCGCTGCAGATCAGTCTTCCCTAGTTGAGACCAGGCCTGGGAATCCACAGGGGGAACAGTTGCAAAGGCCCTCGGTTGAGCCTATGTCCTTGGATGATCCGGCCCTTTTCCGGACTTCGGCAGATCCCTGGGCATCCGCTGGCCTACCCTGGCCCTCTGTACTTCAGCCACTAGGGGCTCTGGAGTCATCATCTGTCCCCACAGTGCAGATGGCAACCCAGGAGGTGGGACAAGCGGTTTCTACCGCCCAGATCTCGCTGGATCCGGCAACATTACACTCCATGCTGGCAGCAGCGGTGCAACAGGGCATTGCGGCATGCATGCACTCGGCGGGGGGTGTGCCTGCGTTTGCTCACCACGGTTTGCACAAGGGTGTCGGATTTGGAGGTCGCCATCCCAGTCCCGTCCATTCGGGTGAATCCGATGTGGATGACGAGGCAGAGGATCTTGGCTTTGAGGGCAGGGAATACGCTCTCTCTGAGGATGAGGACATGCCTCAGGAACCTTAGACCTCCTCAGCACTGTTTCCGCCTGCACTTTTTAAGTCCCTGCTGTATAAGGCACGGGCAGCAGCGGGCCTTGAGGGGCCTTCAACGTCCTCAGCGGCCGCTTCCTCCCAACAAATTGATCCATTATTTGCAGAGGTGACTCCGGAGGAGGACTTTGTTCCCACCCCCCCTCTATTTCTAGACACTGTCCAAAGACAATGGCGTTCCCCTGCTTCTGCTCCCGCAGCCTCTTCCTTGGACCGCAAGCACTTCAATGTTGATCCAGAACTCGCTTCCCTGCTTTCGATTCCACGGGTGGACGCCCCGGTCCTGGCCCTCCATTCCTCCACAACTTTGCCAGGTGAACCCGAGGAGATGCTTCGTCCGGAAGACAGGCGATCCGAACAGGCCCTCATCAAAATGCATCAGGCCGTCGCTTGGGCCATCAGAGCTTCATCCTCGGCGTCATTCTTTGCAAGGTCCTCCCTCATTTGGCTCCGGTTGGTGCAGGAGCAGATTCCAGCTTCCAACTTGCGGGCCCATCAGGACCTGAACAAGATCTTCGCGGCCTCTCAATTTGCGGCGGACGCCTCTCTTCATGCCTCCCGCTTTGCCTCTAAGGCCATGGCATCGGCCGTGGTGGCCAGACGCTTGCACTGGCTCCGTCAGTGGTCAGTTGACGCACGCCATAAGTGGCGCCTGGCGTCATCCCCCTTCCAGGGGCAACTCCTTTTTGGCCAGTATTTGGCCATAGTGATCGAAACTAGGGTCAAGAGGAAAATTTTACCTTCCCTCTCTAGGAGGGGCAATTTTCGTTCCTCTCCATACCCAAGGCGGCCCTTTCGGGCTGTGGACCGGGCCTTCAGCTTCCCTCGGGCCTCAGGTCAGTCCGGATTTGGACAGCGCCAGCCGTCCGACAAGTCCGGGAGGGGGAGGCAGTTCAAACGCCCCTATAGGGGAGGAGGTGGAGGTCGCTCCTTCAAACGCCCCCATTGAGTCTCTGCCCAGCCCTCCTGTTGGGGGCCGGTTGTCCCTTTTCTCCTCTGCTTGGGAGTGCACGACCCAGGATAAGTGGGTCTTGGAGTCTATTTCCACTGGCCTGCGGCTGGAGTTTCTCTCCATCCCCCCGAGGTTTTTTGTGGCGTGTCCCGTTTCCAGTGTGCCCTCCAAGAGGGCTTTGATGGACGAAGCCGTTCAACACCTTCTAGACATCTCGGCCGTCCAGCGGGTTCCCTTGGACCAGCGGGGCCGGGGACACTACTCCATTCTCTTTGTGGTCCCCAAATCCTCGGGGGGATACAGGGCGATTCTGGTCCTCAAGCGCCTGAACCGCTACATTAAGTACAGGCGGTTCAAGATGCACTCCCTGCAGTCTATCCTGGGGGGTATCAGGAAGGGTGATTTTTTAGCTTCCCTTGATTTGACTGAGGCCTACCTGCATATCCCAATTTGTCAGGAACATCAGCAGTACCTACGGTTCTGCTATGCAGGTAGGCACTTCCAGTATCGGGCACTTCCCTTTGGCCTCTCCTCGGCTCCTAGGGTCTTTACCAAGATCCTAGCCGCCGTCGCCGCCCACCTTCGGATGGTCCCCGTGCGGCTCCAGTGCTACCTGGATGATATCCTAGTCCGGGCGCCCTCCGACCATCTGGCGAGGCGCCATCTCCAGGTAGCTATTTCCACCCTGGAGCAGCATGGTTTCTCCATCAACTTGGAGAAGAGCCATCTTACCCCTTCTACTACCCTGCCCCACCTGGGAACCATTGTTGACACCCTGGAGTGTAGGGTCTTCCTTTCTCAGGAGAGCCGGGACAGCATTGTTCAGTTGGTATCCCAGATACAGCGGGATCGCCGGGCTTCTCTGGCCCTTCTGTCCACTCTCCTGGGGAAGATGATTTCCTGTATTTCCGTCGTCCCTTGGGCGCGCCTACACTCAAGGAGTCTTCAATGGTTCCTCTTACCTTTCCAGAAGGCTGGCCGCGGTACTTCTCGGGCCCGGGTCCTGATCCCTCCAGATGTCCTTCAGTCCCTCTTGTGGTGGCGATCCACGGCCCTGGAGAGGGGGTGCCTTTTTCGAGAACCGTCCAGGGTGGTCGTCACGACGGACACCAGCCTCTCCGGCTGGGGTGCTCACTCAGACGGTCAACTGGCTCAAGGTCGATGGTCTCGCAGGGAGTCGGAGGCCTCCATCAATTGGGTGGAACTTCGGGCGGTTTATCTGGTCCTCAGACACTTCAGGACATCCTTGGCCGGTCGCCATGTCCTCGTCCTCACAGACAATACGACGACCAAGGCCCACGTCAACAGACAGGGGGGCACCCGGTCACGGTCTCTCATGCGGGAGGCCCTCAGGCTCGGCCTGTGGGCGGAGCGCCACCTACTTTCCCTGGCTGCAGACCACATCTCCGGGGTTTCCAATACCCAGGCGGATTGGCTAAGCCATGCGGAGGTGGATCACGCAGAGTGGCGACTGAACCCTGCCATCTTTCAGTCCATAGTGAGCCGTTTCTGCCTTCTGCAACTGGACCTGTTTGCCACACCAGAGAACTCGCAGCTCCCGAGGTTCTTCTCCCGGTTCCCCTCCCCAGGGGCGGAAGGGGTGGATGCACTCCGACTCCAGTGGCCTGCGGGGCTTCTCTACGCCTTCCCGCCTCTAGCGATCTTGCCTCAGGTCATCAGAAAGATACTGGAACATCGGGCGGAGGTCGTCCTCCTTGCACCTTATTGGCCGCGGAGGCCATGGTTTGCGGACCTGATGTCCCTATCCGTGGAATCACCTTGGACGGTTCCCATCACGGAGGCGTCTCTCACCCAGGGTCCCCTGTTACATCCGGATCCCGGGTGGCTCCGCCTGACCGCTTGGCGGTTGAGTGGGGCGCTTTGAGGCGGCAGGATTACGACCCGAACGTAATCCTGACGATCCAGGCTTCGCGCCGCCCTTCCACCGAGCGCATTTATGCCTCCACCTGGAAGTCCTTCTGCTCCTGGTGTGCCTCGGAGGGCCTTTCGCCCATCAACATCCCACTGCCCAAGGTACTGAAGTTCCTCCAGCGGGGCTTGGACATGGGTCTATCTCCCAATACTCTTCGCCGCCAAGTTGCGGCCTTGTCGTCGGTCCTTTCCTGTGCTGAGGTGGAATCACTGGGTCAGTTTCCGCCGGTACGTCGCTTTTTGAGGGGTGCGTCTAACATCCGGCCTCCCGTCATACACCGTTATCCCACTTGGGATCTCCCCAGGGTGTTGCAATCTCTCACAGGAGCGCCCTACGAGCCTCTTCGTTCCACTACCCTGCGCTACCTGTCGTTCAAGGTGGCTTTCCTTGTTGCAATCACCTCTGCTCGCAGGATTTCCGAGCTTTCGGCGCTGTCTGTCCGTAAGGACTTGTGTATTTTCCACTTGGACCGTGTTGTCCTTCGTTTGGACCCCACTTTTGTTCCCAAAGTAAATTCTGTTTTTCATCGGGCTCAGGACTTAGTTCTGCCCAGTTTCTGTTCGAATCCGTCACACCCATCAGAGAGGGTCTGGCACACCCTAGACGTTCGTCGGGCGGTTCGCATTTATATTGACCGCACCCGCGAATTTTGCATAACAGAGGCCCTTTTCGTGGCCTTTCTACCTCAAGCTCTGGGCCGGAAGGTATCCGCTACGGCCCTCGGGCGCTGGATTCGGGGCACCATCGCAAAGGCCTATGAGCTGTCTGGTCTGACAAGGCCCCAGGGGATTACAGCACACTCGACTCGGAGTGCAGCGACGTCGGCTGCCTGGGTGACGCAAGCCCCCTTGGCGGAGGTGTGTCGTGCAGCCACCTGGACTTCCCCCTCGCCCTTCATCCGGCACTATAAGATTGACAAGTTTGCGTCGACTGACGCAGCCTTCGGCCGGAGGGTTCTTCAGCAAGTGTTGGAAGAGTCTCGGTGATTGGAACTTGGACTGGCCCTCCCTAGGGACTCTCTTGCTTTGGTAGGTCCCATCCTGAATGATGGCTCCTCCCACGTTGGAGAAGGGGCGTTGGTCTTACCTGATACGCCTCTTCTCAACAGGAGGAGCCATCATTCAGTCCCGCCCTGTTTAAGTCCAAGTTTCCTTTTGGGCTTGTTGCGGGTCTTTAGCCTGGTTGACTTTGGAGTAGCCGGGTTCCTTTTCTGCCGGCCTGTTTCTGCCTTCTCCGTTTTTTGGTGATTCCAGGAGGGGAGCTCCGTTTCCATTGACTGTTTTAATTTTGGTCCACGTCAAGTCTGTTCTTTGTTCTCGCCGGATCTGGGTCATAGGAGGGCGGACCCAGCAAAAAATTACAGACTCGGTCCTCATTCTGAGTGGACGAGGACAACCCATCCTGAATGATGGCTCCTCCTGTTGAGAAGAGGCGTATCAGGTAAGACCAACGCCCCTTTTTAATGAAAGCTGGTACAAGAGAGTTAAAATGGATGACAACTTATTGTTTTTTGAATCTAGAAATTTAGAAGGATCTACACCGTGTGCACAATTATTAGGCAAGTGAGTATTTTGACCATATCATCATTGTCATGCATATTTTCCACCTGCAAGCTGTATAAACTTGAATGCTTAGTGGATATAAGCATATCAGGTGATGTGTATTTGTGTAATGAGAGAAGGTGTGGCCTAAGGAGATCAACACCCTATATCAAGGTTTGCATAATTATTAGGCAGCTTCTTTTCCTCAGGCAAAATGGGCTAAAAAAGAGATTTAACTGACTCTGAAAAGTCAAACATTGTAATAAGTCTTTCAGGGGGATGCAGCACTGTTGAAATTTCTAAGATATTGGGGTGTGATCATAGAACCATAAAACGTTTTGTTGCAAATAGTCAACAGGGTCGCAAGAAACGTGTTGAGAAAAAAAGATGCACCTTAACTGCCAAAGATTTGAGAAGAATCAAACGTGAAGCTACCAGGAACCTATTATCCTCCAGGGCTGTCATATTTCAGAACTGCAACCTATCTGAAGTGCCCAGAAGTACAAGGTGTTCAGTGCTCAGAAACATGGCCAAGGGAAGGAAGGCT
>QLTV01003388.1:4880493-4928845 GCA_003457575.1 Thermophis baileyi
TATTATATTATATTATATTATATTATATTATAGAGTTTATATATAAACAACTTGAGAGAAAAAAATTAGCAACCATTTATTAATGTATTTATTTAAAAAATATATATGGTCGCCTGTTTTGTGAAACACAACTCTGGGCAGCTAACAGTAATAATAAAGCAACAATCAAACAAGAAGAACACATCACCCAATCAAGAGCATCTTTATAATTACACAATTATAAAGGCTCTAACCTTGATATCCTTGATAGCCTGGAGGGAAAGCTAACTCTTAATAGTTTTCCAGAAAACTAAGAAAGTGTTCCGTAAGGTAGGGGCCACTACAGAAAAGCCAACCTTCCTAAGGTCCCACTAGATGGCAACATTTGAGGATCTGGGCCATACCTATTCTATCTGACCTAGTGGGCTAGGCAGATACCCTCAGGGAGAAGTGGTCCCACAAATAACCTGGCCATGTACCTTACAGGATTTTAAAGGTAATAACCAGTGTCTTGAATTGCACCCAGAAAAAATTGGGAGCCAGTGCAGTTCATGTAACAATGCTATAGCATGGGTGAATCAGAAGGTGCCCAGTATCCGCAAGCTGCTGTGTTCTCTATCAGCTATAATTTCTGGATGGTCCTTAAAAGCAGTGCCATATAAAGCACATTGCAAGATTGTAGTCCAACCGAGAATAACCAAGTAACTGTGAGCAGTAACCTGGAGAGTTTTTGTTGACGAAGATGTTCAGTTTGAGAACAGGCAAAGAGTAGAACTATGGATAGTAATCTAATAGGCAGGACAACAAACTTGCTAGGATGGCATAATGTCGTGGAAATAATTTCTCTCTGTATACAACCTCTATAAAAAAGACAGAAACAGATGGACTGCAGGTTGACCACTCTGTACATTAAAGAAGCTATATAAAGCCAATTGCAACTTGCAATTTTACTGCCAGCTTCTCCATTGACTTTGCTTGTTGCAAGCCAGCTATGAAGCTCAAAAATAGGATCATGTGACCATCGGACACTGCGATGGTCGTAAATGCTCACTGATTGTGAAACACCCAAATTGTGATCATGTGACCCTGGGGATGCTGCAACAGTCATAAATTTGAGGATCAGGCTATTTTGGTGCTTTTGTAATTTTGAATGGTTGCTAAGTAGGACAGTCATTAACTAAAGCACTACCTATAGCCAGAGCTATGCTGCTGTAAAGCAGAACTACTTTATTAAAAGTTATCTGAAACTGTTCCCTGAGAATATCATATTTGAGGGATGCTCTTAATTTCATTACATACAGTATGTCTTAAAAGACACTGGCTTTTAAAGTATTCTGAAGGCAAAATGTACAACATATAGCCAGCGAAGGCAGCACACATTTCTTATAATTTATAATTTTGCTATTCTTACATTTAACAAGGCAGTTTGTCTTCCAATTAAGCTCTGGACTTTTTCAGATAATTACCTTGTCCCTTTTTGTAAAAGATTACATTTCCTCTTATCAAAGCAAACTGTAGCCTGGTGATCAAGCACATGGCTAATGTTTTTTCTATTGCTGCTGCAGCTGCCCTGTGGATTTATTTTAATTCTTTTGCCAGAGTGCTAAATCTATATCCTTGTTTCTGAGGTAACTGGACATTTCAACATATGAAGTAAAACAGTGTGTTTGTTTCAGATACGCTGGAAGACAGAAAACTCAAAGAGACAATAAAAGAACATTTGACTATCTTTTTAGGGGCAATGTATCGGCCATCATTTATCCACTGGTCAAATGCCTCTTTTATAATTTCAGGTGCTTATAATAGCCAACTGTTAGTATAATGAAAATTTGATCTCGTATTTGGCATTGATTATTTATATTCTCAATTAATTAACTTTTGGCATATTTAAACCAATAGTGAAAATGTGTGTGTGTGTTGCACCCCACATTCCGAGCATTATTGCTGTTTATTTACATATGTAGAAGCAACCCAAGGAACCTTTGCTGGTGTTTGCTCTCAAATGAGTAGGGACTTAGGTTAGATCACAATTCTGTTAGTCAGGTTCCTTTTACCCACATACAAATAAATTCACTTTTCAGAAATTATTAGATGAGCAAGCTTGATGCTAAAATTATCTTTGTTTCCATTATAACTATCATGGTGAGCATACTGCTGGAAATCAGTAATTCATTAATGTCTGTCAGTCATTGATATGATGAGTAATGATTCAACAGGAATTCATTTAGAAATGAAGTGGGGAAAACAAAACCCCTAGAGACTGCACAGCAGGAAAAGTGCAAGTAATTGGAAAAAATATGGAAATCGTGCTGCAGTATGGCAAGATAACCCATTTCTACAATGTACCATCAGAGATGCTTAATTAAGCCCCACTGGTTTTTTTATCCCAGGAAATCTAGAAAACAGCCTACTTGGGTATAGTTCATTGCTTCATCTTTGTAGAATTAAATAACAATGAATATATGGGTTGGTTACTTGTGCAATGTTGGGTAGGTTCCTTATAGTCCATTTGTCAGTCCTGCCCACCCCCAAAAAGGTGAGGGGGGGTTGGGGGGGTACAGCAAATCTGCATTGCATTTTGACATAATTAGTAGAACTTCCTAAAAAAGAAGGCCAGGTAAATTACATCAATCTTCTTTCTGTTACTTCGTGTTGTTGGTTGAGTAAATACAGTTAGTTAAAATATAGCATGAAAACAACAGCCAGATTGACAAATGGATTGCTCATGTGCCACTATAGACTTCAGCAGGCACAAGAGTTAAAGGCATCTTCTAAACCAGTCTGGTTTTTGCCCCTCCATTCTGTTGTGCCAGCAGAGAAGTAACATTTGCATTCCTCATGCTGATTGACTTCACGAATCAGTGGGACTTGCTACTGGTTTCCTGTGAAATCTAATGCATATGGAACAATTGGGGACAATGGCAGCTGTAGTTCAAAAGAACTGGATGGTGTTTGATTGGGAAGGCTAGGTTTGGGTGATTCCACAGAGAACCACTTAATGAGGTAGTTTTACTTAAACAAGCCTCTGTTCGAGAAAATTTGCAAAAAAAGTCCCAATTTTATTAGCATAACTGCACAAATAAAATAAAGCAGACAAACTCGACAAACAAGATTGTACATTGGTGCTGAGGGATTTAATTTTCTGTAGCTGGAGAAAGGGTTCTGGGAGGGTTCAGTTCATTGTCTCCATGGCAACATAATTTTGTCACATGTATTCTTTTGCTCAACTTACATTAGTCCTCAGATCACTTCCTAGTCCAGATGAGGCTCATTGTCCCCTATGACTTCCGGTGGTATGTGGGGACTTAATAAGTTGTTTTACCCCAATCATCTTATGAATCCAAATTGATTCCAGCAGGCATGTGTAGTCCCTCGACACCCTGAAGTGGTAAAAGAAGAAATAAAGAAGAAGAAGGCATGTGTAGACTTTCCCAGGAATCTGACAAGCAGTTCTCTTAAGCATCTGGTCAAATCTGGAATTTGGAGACAGTCTGAGCTCTAAATGCACGTTCTCTATGTTTGTCAGTCCTACGAAGTTTGTCGGTTTACTGAGGAGCTCTAGGAGACAGAGCAACAGAACTTATGTCTAGAATGCCAGTAGAGGAAGATTGATACTCAGGGTGATTAAAATAAGAGCTCATGTTTGAACCTACATGGTGGTAATAAGAGTAGCGAAGTATTAGTGATTTTCCACCCTTATTGCGTTGTCAGGTGGTTGCTCAGAAGGCCCACTCTCTATCTACAATCCACAAGCTACAAGTGTGTTATTTTTCAGTTCTAGCCTTGATTGCATTAGTTTCAAATAGCTTAGTCTTCAACAGCCAAAATCAAACTTCAGTTTCTGTTTCTTTTTTTTTTAAAGTTCCATTTGCAAGCCATTACCAGGTTTTGTCTTTATCCACTTTCCCCTTGATCTTTTGTAATGCTTTTTCTTGCCAGCATTCTATTATTCTTCTTATTACATTGTTTTGATATTCATGTTTTGTGTCCTGCACATTTGTCATTTTATTGTCTTATTATTTTTCCCCACAATAATGAATTGTTGTATGAAAAAATTTCTCTTTTTTTGCTGCAAAAGTTGGTCAACGACTATAACGAATTGGATTTGATTCAAAAATTTTCAATATTTAATTTGCATCAATTGTTCTTGGCTGCCTTACATAATTAGCCAATGTATGCTTTT
Organism: Thermophis baileyi; assembly: GCA_003457575.1. NCBI lineage: Eukaryota > Metazoa > Chordata > Lepidosauria > Squamata > Dipsadidae > Thermophis > Thermophis baileyi. The sequence goes on from QLTV01003388.1 coordinate 4,884,656, forward strand.
CTTCTTCGACAGTTTGCTTGTTTGAAATCATTTTTAAATTATTATCCCTGATAATGTGGCTCTCTCCTACCCGTTAGATATTTATATGCCTGACATGCTTTTTTTTTTGCAGATAAATGTTTCATTTCCCAGGGTGGACAGTGGGTATCCTAAATGGTGCCAAATTGATATGACTTATATGTAGATAATAAACTCCAAGGAGTTTATTACCTTAATTACTTGTCCATGCTTACATTCAAATAAAATGGATAAAAAAAATCATCTATGGGAAATCACTTCCCTCAAGCGTCCTGGTTAATTAAAAGAAGAACAGCAATGGTTTGCATTAGTTGGATACCCATTTTTGGAATGATGGCTGATTAGCATATTCATCTGTAAATTTGGGAAAGTCACAAGTAAGACAGCTTCATGACTGCATTTGTACATGATGTTGGCAATCAAACCATTTTTAATTGGAACTGTGCACTTAGTTGTTACAGAAAATGGCGGGCTGTTGTGAAATATAATCTTTGGACAGATTTTGATATTTAACCAGTATCTTTTAAGTTTGTACCCACATTAACTCCCTTCTACTTTATGGAATTATTGTTTTGGTCTAGTGGTTAAGGCACCAGGCTAGAAACCAGGAGACTGTGAATTGTAGTCCTGCCTTAGGCATGAAAGTCAGCTGGATGATTTTGGACCAGTTCCTCTCTCTCAACCCAGCCCACCTCAAAGGGATGTTGTTGTAGGGACAATAGGAGGAGGAAGGAGTATTAGGTATGCTTGCCACCTTGAGATATTTATAAAAATAATAAAGATGGGCAATAAATAAATATGAATATACTACTATTTACAGTATCTACAAGATTTTATAGAACTACATAAACAGGAATTTGTTATCTGTCATAAGGAACTCAAGGAAGGATGGGATGAGACATGAGAGGCGAAGTAATGAATATCAGGAAGAGCAATTCTGCTTTAACTATAGGCTGGTAATAAAAAAAACTGATAATAAAATCAAACCAAAGATTTGGGGTTTTTTTAAAAAAATAAAGGAGTCTGGAAAAAAAATTGAAGGAACAGAGAAAGGTGGCATCATGTACAGGTAGTCCTTGACTTACAACAGTTCATTTAGTGACCGTTCAAAGGTACAACAGCATTGAAAAAAAGTGACATGATTGTTTTTCACACTTGCAACTGTTGTAGCATTCCCATGGTCATGTGATCAAAATTCAAATGTTTGGCAATTGAATCATATTTATGACAGTTGCATTGTCCCAGGGTTGTATGATCCCCTTTTGCGACCTTCTGACAAACAAAGTCAATGAGACAACAGATTCACTTTACAATCGTGTTACTTACTTAACAACTGCAATGATTCACTTGAGAATTGGGGTAAGAAAGGTAGTAAAATAGGGCAAAATTCACTTAACAGATGTCTCGCTTAGCAACATAAATTTGGAGCTCAAATTTGTGGGTCGTAAGTTAAGGACTTCCTGTATGCATGCTGGGATAGAGTTCGAAGTATCAGGAAGCAACGAAAAAGGGACAAAATTAAGAGTGGAGAAGATCTTTCTGGTACTGAAACAGTGAAAACACCAGGCAAGCATATCTATCTGTCAAAAGAAAAATACGGGAATATGTCCTATCAATGTTGAATATAAAGACTGGCACAGTAGTTTTCCAGGATTCCAGACAGGATTTTGCTCTAGGTTGACCTTAGATGGCAGGGATGACAAGTCTGTATTTGCTACCAGTTGAGTTTTTATCTCTGAGTGCTCTTGTTCTAGGTATGAATAGATATCAGAGCTGACAATATGGGCAGAAGCAGAATCCTAACCTAGAATGTGTGTTCTTCATTGCTGGAGGTCTGTTGCCGAATCTGGGGCTTGAAGTGCTGCTTCTTTCTTTCTCAAGTGAGAACAAGTTGCTCATCTTTCTACCAGGCCTGACTACTCCAAAGGCTTCATAAGGCCTACCAGTCACAGGGTCTGTTGTTATTTACCAATATTCCCTCTTATTAAAATCCCTGATAGTAGTTATAAGAGAGTCGCTAGGGGATGGTGCAAATGATTAGGGAATTAGATAAGCATATTTGCTAAAGATTTATTAAATCCTCTGTGCTGGAAATTATACATTTGTTGGGTAGGACATCTAGTATTAGGCAGCTTGTATAATTTTATAATTAGGATTCAGATAAAGAGAGAAAATGTGACTTTTGTCAATGTCAGGTGCTTCCGCAATGATTAGAGTGAGTCATTAAAAACAGCTAGATTTTCAGCTGTCTGTAATACCTGACGCAAGCTGTTTAGTGACCCTGCATTTCTCTAATTCTTATGCCACAGCAGTCCATAAGGCAGGCTGCCAGCAATAGTTGATGGAAGAAGCAAATAGGGAGTATCATTTTCCTTACGGCTTGAACCATATTATCTATTTATTTTCCTAGGTCTTATGTATCCAAAATTTTCCAGATAATATCAGAGGCAGAGATAAACTGCCTTTTCCCCAATAATTAGCTGACCATCTGATTGTCATATACTTGACTGGTGTATTTTGTTTGGTTTTTCTTTTCAGACTTACTAGGTTATTGGCTCCATTGATGGGTAATTGGCTTGCAACCATTGTAAATAACTTTAAAAAATACACATCTTTAGTGTATTATTGTGTATTTGGGAACAAATAGTCACATGAAAGAAAATAAAATCCAGTTTTTCCTTCTTTGAAAGATCGAAATATGTCAAAATATCTTCTACATTTCAATATTATTTAATTTATGGTTGGGTATAAAATCAGATAACTATATTGTGTTTCAAAGGCAGTGTTAGGTTTTGGACATCAAACATCAAAGCAGACAGTTGATAGAGCTACATGTATTGTTGAGTTGCAGCTATATCTACCATAGTCCCAGCAAAAAACCCAGTGTAAACTAGAATCCAAAAGATGAAGTATGCGGCACTTTTTTATTTTTTAGCTTGTTTTGTTTAACTCGCTGAACTGTTCTTAAATGTCTATGTTGTGTTGCACTGGTGACAGTAAAGGCTCTGGCAAGATTAGCTGAAATAGAATAATGGCATGAAATATTTACAAGTGTTCTAACTGTCAGTCTTCAGTGAGAAAAAAATAGTTACCAGTTTATTTAAACTGAAAACTAATATAGCTTCTATGGACACCATTGGAAAAAGGCTGAACACTGCCAAGAGATCCCAAAGGATAGGAAAGCTGGAAGTAAGAAGCTCAGAGTTAAGGCAGCTAGTAAAAGGAACTATAAGTAGCATCCTGAGAAATAGGAATTTGTTGTAAGGATAAAAGAGAGATGGTTTGGAGAAAAGGCCAAAGACCGCAGCAAGCTAAGTTAAAAGAAAAAAATAAAAAGTGGAACTTTGAAAACTGTTCTGTCATACAGAAGCTGTGTATTAGTTATAGCGCTCCTAATGTGTGCTAAACCGGGCATATCAGTATTCAAGAAACTTGTTAAGAGCTCAGCATTTCAAAGTCTTGGACGAACAAAGAAGTTGTGTGCTTGGAATGTTTCCTGATGGTAAGAGATGATGCTATAGTTTTAAAGAGTTTGGAATTATTGTGATTTTTTAAAATTTGTGTGTTGTTAATTGTATTCTGACAGCTGTTAGAGTTGGCCGGACTGAAATGGCATAAAACTCACATCCATGTAAATTTGAAGAGCATGTTTGACTGTTGTTTGGTAGGTTTATTCTGGGAATAGTTGCATTGATTATAGTACTGTGATAGCATATGTAACTTATAAAGAGATGTGTATGTAACTGTTTGGCTATATCACTTTAAGTTGCAAAGCTCTAGGACAGTCTCGCGTCTACTTTTTATTACATTTTCAAAAGAGCCATTGTAGTATGTATGATTGTAATGAGATAGATTTATATTTCCATCTCTGCATTTGCACTTCTTAAATGGTTTGAATGCATGCTTTAGTGATTTTCATTACAGCTTATCTTACTTGAAATGTTGCCAGCTATGTCGTATTAGCTCCAAACTGAGTCCTGAGTATTAATATGGTCATAGAACACTTTTTTTTTTGCATTAATGTTAGTTTTGCTTCTTCACCATTACCTTCCCACAAAGAAGAATTTAATTCCAAGAGTGGAATTGTTTGACAGACCATTAAAAAATGGATCACTGTTGTTTCAAATTGGATCAAATAAATGGATCAAATAAACTGTTTCAACTCCTACCCTCAAAATGACGCTATAGAGCACTGCACACCAAGACAACTAGACACAAGAACAGTTTCTTCCCGAATGCCATCACTCTGCTAAACCAATAATCCCCTCACCACTGTCAAACTATTCACTAAGGCTGCATTACTATTACTATCAGTCTTCTCATCGTTCCTATCACCCATCTCCTCCCACTTATGACTGCAGGACTGTAACTTGTTGCTTGTATCCTTACAATTTATATTGATACTGATTGTTTCCTGATTGCTTATTTGTACCCTATGACCATCATTAGGTGTTGTACCTTATGATTCTTGATGAATGTATCTTGTCTTTTTATGTACACTGAGAGCATATGCACCAAAGACAAATTCCTTGTGTGTCCAATCACACTTGGCCAATAAAGAATTCTATTCTATTCTATTCTATTCTATTCTATTCTATTCTATTCTATTCTATTCTATTCTATTCTATTCTATTCTATTCTATTCTATTAAAAGCACAAAGCATCCCCTACTCATTGGAACAAAGAAGATTGTTCCATTTTAATCATTTCATTCCACACAAATCACTAGGGGTGTCTTTTGATGAATGATCCCATAGGAAAAACTGTTGATTTTTATAAGATTAGCTGGAAATGTTATCCCATTTGATAATTAGAAGCTTCTGTGGAACAGTGATTTGTAAGTTGTAACAGCAGATAACCAGATTGTCTCAAAATGTTTTGGACTCTAGATCAGTCCTAATGAATATGGCCAGTAGCAAGGATTATAGATAGGTAGTTATTTGAAAACTACCAGAATTATACCTGTTATACTAATTGAACTGTGCAACAGACATGATCAGCAGTTAATTCATACAAACAGCAAGTAATCTCACAGTTGATGGTGTTCTGGAAATAGTTTTATCAATAACCTTCAAAAACATACTGTGAGAATATGTAAAAAAATGTATTCAGTGGCTTCTCTTTCCCTGAAGAGTTGCTTGTTTTTAGATATTCAAGATATATCTAGTCTGAGTTACTTTGCATAGAGGCAGCCTTTCTCCACCTTTTTTTTTTACCCTGGAGGAACCCTTGAAATAATTTTCAGGTCTACATTAAAATTATATCTACAGCTCACGATAGCATGATCAGTAAAATAAGTTACAGCATGTAAAAATTCCCACCACTGCATTGTGCAAAGTTCAGAAAATGTTTATTTTGTTTCAGTCACAATTTCTCGCAGACTGCCCCCCCCCCAGTGACCTCTCATGGAAACCAGGGGTTCTATAGAACCCCAGCTGAGAAAAGCTGGCATTAAATGTACGAGGGCTTTTTTAAAAAAAATGGTGAGGAGGGATTCACACACTTTACATCTAGATGTATTCCTGACATCTTGGTCTAGAACAGGGGAAACTCTGTCCTTAAACCCCAACTGAACTGGATGGACCAGAGGCAGATGATATCCTTTGATTCCTGGGTATCTCATGTGGTACCCAAGGGTAACAGAGTGTCCACTAAAACATTCCTTGGCACCCAGCAATCTCCTCATCCTATTTATTTGGTAGTAGTTGTTTTGTAAAAATACTCATAGATTAATCTCCAAATCCTGTATGTTTCCCCAAAGATTACAGTCTCCAAAGCACCTGAGGGCAGGACAAGAAGCAATGGGTGGAAACTAATCAAGGAGAGAAGCAACTTAGAACTAAGGAGAAATTTCCTAACAGTTAGAACAATTAATCAGTGGAACAACTTGCCTCCAGAAGTTGTGAATGCTCCAACACTGGAAGTTTTTAAGAAGATATTGGATAACCATTTGTCTGAAGTGGTGTAGCATTTCCTGCCTAAGCAGGGGGTTGGACTAGAAGACCTCCAAGGTCCCTTCCAACTCTGTTATTCTGTTTTTTGTTTTTTCATGCCTTAAGTCACTGTATTTACTTGATGCTGGTCCTCCCTCTCCTCAAGAAGCTACCACTTGGACCGAGCCATTCTGGAAAATTTTCATCCAGTATCCAATCTTCCCTTTTTAGTGCAATAGCTTCAGAGGGTCCTCGATGATACAGATTATCTGAACCCCTTTCAGCTGGGTTTCAGCCCTGGGTTTGGGACTTAGACAGCACTGACGGTACTTCAGGGTTGCAGTCATTGAGTGAAGTAGCCCCATAGGGAATCACAGGCCATATCGTTTAATGACCACTTTGCTGAACAATCAAAATTCCGATCTCAGTTGTGGTTGTAAATTGAGGAGTACCTCTATTGTTTTCTCTTGGACAGAATAAGACTAATTACTATTTTTCTCTCTCAGTAGAAATAGGGATCTTCCATCCACTTGCAGGTGACATGCACAAGAGATTTGCAGAGAACATACACTTTTTGACATATAGAAGTGACTTGCTTAGAATGCATGTTTTTAAAACACTGAGTTGGAGGTCCTATTAATGAATAGATTCCATCTAATCTTGAGCACAGTAACTGCAGAATCACTGCTGGCTTTATCAGCCAAGAAATATGACATGAACCATTTTCAATTTTATATAACTGATGAGAGAGGGTAAATATTTTAATGTTTGTAGACTTGAACTGATTTCTTAGCCCAAATTCTCAGGTCTGAATCTGTGTTGATTCAGTTTCTGCCAAGCCTCATGTGAACAGTAAGGGTTAAAGGCAATTACTTTGGAAGCCATCATGCTGGGAACTGATTAGTGGCACTCATTTTTCAACTATATGAAATAAAGACCCATTGAAATTTGAGAGAAAGAGGGCACACATTGATGGCTTCCTGTGAAGTGAGGTGCAATTTCTAAACCAACCCTGTGATTCCTGTCTGATTCTGAGGCAGCCAAATATATATCACAAAATGAACAGTTTCTTTGCTGACTTCAAATCACAAGCTTAATGTTTTCTATTTAAACTGAAATTTTACTTCAGAAGAAAATATTATGTTTCTTTTTCTAATATCCTCATAACTGGAAAATTGGAAGAATGGGTTTATATTATAATCTTTAATTGCTATATTCCATATGAGGTTGCTTTTTAGATTAGTGATACAGTCTTTTCTATATTTTGCATTCTAAAATGCAAAAGCCTCATTGTACAATTTATTCAGTGTTCCCTTACTTCCCAAGATGCTCATTTTCAAAAAGATTCAACAGTTTATTAGTCAATATAATCAGTGATTTAGCATGTAATTCATCCTTACTATAATATTAGGAGGAAAAAACATAAAAATATTCCCCTGTTTGCTTATTAGCACTTATTCTGAATTATGCAAGGCCTTTATTGTCTAGTATTTTTATATACTTGATGAAACTCAACATTTGAGTCTTTTTATTCCAGTAAAAACCAGTACAACCAAGAAATATGCGTAATACTTCCTTTTTATCATTTATTACTAAGAAGAATAAGAGCTTATATTTTTATTGGATAGGTATTTTTTGCCATTATGAACATTGCTTCAGTATGTTTCTATTTAATGATAAAATTTCATTATTTCTTGTAGAATTCCTGGGAGGCTCAATGACAGGAGAACGCCTCTAGGAGAATTGAATTGGATTTTTACAGCCATCACGGATACAATTGCATGGAACGTCCTACCCAGAGGTAAAGACTATGACAGATAAGTGCACAGAATTACTGGTAATATATAAAGCTTGATCATAATAGAAGAGGGCAGGAGTAGAAAACTAATTTCTAATGAGAAGGGGAGAAAGAATGCAGTGAGAACCAAGAAATTAAAAAAGAGAGAGAGGAAAAAAACGTGTTTAGGAAAATAAGACTGAGCCAAATCTTATCCCTTTACAGCAGGGCTGTCAAACCCACGGTCTGCGGGCCGGATGTGTCACGCGCTGGACATGCCCACGCCCTGTTTAGCAAAGGGGAAAAAGTCGTGATACGTCATGGGACGATGCCGTGACGACGCAAGTTTGACACACCTGCTTTACAGCATCAGAAGCTCTGAATCACCATTTTTGGTCTCCATCTTTCATCCCCCACAGAAATGACAGTTCTGTTTTCTTTAAGATGTACTCATTCAAGGAGTTTAGGACATTGCTTGGCATGTGATGGAAAAGCATTCGATATATATGCTTTGTTGTGACCCCTTAAAACAACCATATTACTTTGAAGATACAACATAATTTTATTTCTCATGCATGCCATAGTACAGTACAGCATTGGCACTCTGCTGAGCAAAAGCAGTACCATACCTTATATACCTTTGGCCTACTACATTGCAAAAGCAAGATAAAGGCAAAGGCGGACACAGTGTCAATTACAGCATGACGTTGGAAGGCTTTCGATGAACCCATTTGGGATCTGGGCCACCTTATTATTATTTATTCCTTCTCATTTATTCCTTCCTACTAGGTCAGCATGTTAGCCATATTATCTTAGAGATACGATCAATGAATATAAACAATTTGATTTACTGGTTCCTGATTGATTCTTCTCCTGTTGCCATTCAGGGTCAATTCAGCTTGCTGTAAATGTTTTCTTACAAGGGCACAGTTCACATGTATTGTGCATGCATGTGGGAGGAGCGGATCTCATTGCTCGATAGCGACTGCAGCTTACATATGTATTACCACCCCGGCTTGAATTACCTTACTTCTGTAGTACTTTCCTGAAGTAGAAAATTTGGGAGAAAATGTCTTAATTGAAAACTCAGCTAGTTATAAATACATTGATGTATTTAAAAGTTCATACTGTATATAACATAGAGGACTTGGCAGAGTATCTGTCAGACAAAATTGCTCGGATTCAATCCCAGCTGGATGCCAGCCTTGGTGCAGCCTGCGGACATGCCAGAGACACTCTTGCCATGTTATCTGGAAGGATTCAAACCTGTTGGGCTCAAGGAAGCAAGCACTGTTCTTAAGACTGTGAGCTCAGGCACCTGTTTATTAGACCCATGCTTGGTGAAAGCTTCTCAGGAGGTGACATGCGGTTGGGTCTCGGCGGTAATAAATTCATCTCTGAGAAAAGGAGTGGTGCCAGTACCTTTTAAAGAGGCATTGATCTTCCCTCTCCTCAAGAAGTCATTGCTGGACCTAACCATTATGGACAATTTTCATACAATATCCTATCTTCCCTTTTTTAGGGGAAATTGTTGAGAATGTGGTCGTGCAACAGCTTCAGTGGGTCCTGGATTAAATCTAGACGTCTTTCAATCAGGTTTCATGTCTGGGTATGGGACTGAGGTAGCATTTTGATAACCTCTGGTGAGAGTTTGGAGGCAGTAGGGATTTGGATGGGGAAGGTCAGGCTTCAGCTTAACCCAGGCAAGATTGAATGACTTTGGGTTTTGGGGCCACCTGGATCTAGGAATTTACCATCCATGGTCCGGGATGGGGCTGTTCTTCCTTTCCCAAGACAAACCAGGTGGGAAATTTGGAGTCCTTCTGGACGCAGAATTCCTGCTCAAAGAGCAGGTGGCATTTGTAGTTAGAAGGCCCTTTGCACAGGTTCAGGTTGTACGCCACTTATATCCATTCCCAGATAGGAGAGTCTACACTTAGTTCTCATGCCCTGGTCACCCACTGTATGAATTATTGTAATACACTCTTTATAGGGCTGCCCTTGAAGCATATTCAGAGGCTTAAGTTAATGCAAAATGCAGTGACAAAGGGAATTACGTGTGCATCTACATCTGCACACATTACATCATAAAACACTTTATGTTTTAACTGTAAGCTACCCAGAGTCCCAAATGTGAGATGGGTGGCTATATAAATTGAACAAATAAATAATTTTACAGTAGTTTTTGTTGGAATGTTCTAATTCCAATGTTCTAATTCCAACAGCAGCAGCCACATTCTTGGTTGATGCTTTCTTTTGGTACATCTTTTGTGAGTTTTTTGTTTGTTTTTGCAGATCTTTTCCAAAAGCTCTTCAGACAGGATCTTCTAGTAGCAAGCCTCTTTCGAAACTTTTTGCTGGCAGAAAGAATAATGAGGTCTTATAACTGCACACCTGTCAGCAGCCCCCGTCTACCTCCAACCTATATGCATGCCATGTGGTAAGTTGTTGCTAGAAAACTATTTAAAGCTACAGGTAAAGTTTCCCCTGTCCAGTTGTGTCCGATTCTAAGGGGCAGTGCTCATCTCCAACATTGTCCGAAGACACTTCTGTGGTCATGTGGCCAGCATGACTATATCCCGAGGTGTCCAGAATGCTGTTACCTTCCCACTGAAGTGGTACCTATTTAAACACTTGCATTTGCATGATTTTGAACTGCTAGGTTGGCAGGAAAGAAACTAAATGTTGCTCTAAAACAGGTGAGGGCAACCTAACCCCCCATCTACATATAGATTCCAATCCCCTCTTTGTGATCTCCAATGAGAAATACAATATCATCTCTGAATAGGCTTAATATATTTTAGTGAAAACCTCCAAAACCCTTCCAGAAACCGAAAATTTGCGGGGGGGGGGGGGAGGGGGAAAGAATCTGAATATCCTGGCTCTATCCATTTTGTTAGCTACTGACAGAATCATAAAGATGGGGGGGGGGGGGAGAGAGAAAGAATCTGAATATCCTGGCTCTATCCATTTTGTTAGCTACTGACAGAATCATAAAGATGGCTCTAGAAATGAAATGTCAACTATCCGACTAGTGAACCCAAAACAAGGAAACACCCTCACAAGATTTGAATTCCCAAAAGTAAAACTTCATTGGATACACTATATTGGTACTGAAGAAACAAAACCAGCTCTGGTTTTCCCGCGCATATGCAAATGTTTGTCATGTTAAACCATAGCTTCCTCTTTTCCCCATCACTGGATAATCACATTGTCCAATTAGGAGACATCCTTTTGTTATGGGAACAGTCCATCTCTTTCTCAAGCACCTGCAGTGGTGACCTTGATGATTTCTATGCTCTCATGATCTCCATGTACATTCTTGGCGTTCCATTTCCCCCTTCCCCCCAGTTCATTGGCAAGTTGAAAAGCATTAGGGTTTGAAAGAAGCAAAGCGATTCAATCTTGACATGAGATAGTTGTCTGTTCCTCACCTTACCTTGTACCAGACAAACAAACAACCCCAAGTGCAGATACCCAGCAGAGTTTTCAGAAACTGTTGTCATTGCCACCTGAATCTCCTCTGAATTTTTTTGATTACTAGGTTGGTGATGAATTATAAGCCACATAGCAACTCAAGGCACTTTGATTCATCATAAAATCTGTTCCCCTTTCTATTAAACAGCACATTTATAGAGAAATATACCCAGAAATAAGTCCCACTGCATTAATTGACCTTACTCCAAAGTACAGTGGTAGTCAATTATACATATTGCATTTTATATAAAAATGCAGTTGTCCATACCAGTTAAGCAAGCTTGTCTTTAAAGAAAAGGGTAATCAAAACATTTCCATCACCTTTATTTTGAATGCATGTACAGGATTTTTTTCACTCATCTGCTATATAGTAGAGATATTTCAGTGCGAAGGATCTAAATTATTATTATTATTATTATTTATTAAATTTGTATGCCGCCCAACTCCCAAGGGACTCTGGGCAGCTGGTCTTGAGCCATGGCATGTCTTGTTTAAGAAGCTGAATGTTGTTCATCTGCTTTCAGAAAAATGCTGTTAGAGACCATTTGAGAAATGGTCCAGAGCACTTAATGTAAATCTCAGTATAGACTAGCTCAATAATGCATCAGAAATGGTCTCATCTCTTTTTTTAACATGGGATTGATATTGTATGTATGTATGTATGTATGTGTAGGTAGGTAGGTAGGTACAGACAGACAGACAGACAGGTGTGTGTGTGTGTGTGTGTGTGTGTGTGTGTGTGTGTACACATGCGCAAATTGTACAGTTATTGTACAGGTTCTCATCTCTTAAGCAAAAACAATGCAGAATTGTCCCAAATATTTGTTTCACGCCATGTACTTTTTTTAACATGGGATTGATATTGTATGTATGTATGTATGTGTAGGTAGGTAGGTAGGTACAGACAGACAGACAGACAGCTGTGTGTGTGTGTGTGTGTGTGTGTGTGTGTGTGTGTGTGTGTGTGTGTGTGCACACGCGCGAAGTGTGTGTGTGTGTGTGTGTGTGTTCACATGCGCAAATTGTACAGTTATTGTACAGGTTCTCTTGACAAATTACCAATTGGCAAATGTTTAATGGACCCAGCAAGTTTCTATGTGAATTGAGGCCTCTCTGCTGTCTCCCAGTTAACACAGTATGCCACAACTTAGAAGGGTCCACAGAATAGAGTTTATGTGAACCTGTAATATTCTAAAAGGTGACTAAGACAATAGCTAAAAGATTTTGAAGACACTTAGTGTGCGTGAATTTTCAGGAAGCCTTTTGTTAGGATTTCCTGTGATGAAAAGTAGTGGGTGAAATAACAAGAAGTACAGCATGTGAGGGCTACTTTAGCAATGACTCTTTTCCCACTTGCAATTTAAATTGGCACCAATATGCCTCAGCAGTGATGATGTCCTTCATTCAAATGATACTTCACTTAGGTCCTGGTCCAGAATTTAAATTTTCTTTCATCACCATGCATTTGAATTAGTTTTTCCTGCTTAAACCAACTGAATCCACCAGAGCAACAAGGTATATAAAATTTATGCTATCTTATAACATCAAGTGATCTGTGATCTCTGGGTGACGATACCTGCCCATCAGATAAAACAGGCCCAATATTTTTCTCTGTTCCTTCCTCTACCTTTATATAACTACAGCTATTAGATACTGAGTTGTATAAAAGCTCATTGGTTTTCCCAACTCCCTTTACTTTCTCTTGCACTTCACCCCATTACCCTGCTGTAGGCAAACCCAACATTCATTGCAGTAAACCATAGAGAAGGAATAACACAGGAGTGAGTATAAAATTGAGGAACCCAAAAAGGGAGAAATGTTTCCAAATGCCCATAGATTCTTTGTCAATTTTAATGATTTTTCTGAATGCAAACTAGTAATTTTTGCCTTCCAGCAGAATCTTCCTAAGAATTAGGAGCGTCTAAAGATAAAATGAGGAAGAAGGAGGGGGAGCAAATGGCCCAGATGGATATGTGCTAAGTGAAATGGTACAAAGAACAAACAGCGTTAGAGAAGATGCAGTAGCTGTGCACTTCCTTGTTACATCATCCCGATTTGTATGTTTCACACTAGCCAGATGAGGCTGTCAAAAGAGAAGACTCCCAAAGGGAGGGGAGACAAGAAAGTGGTATATTGGCACCTTTGCTAGTTAAGGATTAATTCAATATCGAATACAAGTACAGAGCCAAGATGGAGTTGGATCAAAACAATTTTTTCACAGCAGTGATTTTTTTACCTATACAGAGAAAAGGGAATGGTGCTTTAAACTAGCTGTAAGAAAACTTGCAGTTGGGAAAATAAACAGAAGTTGGTCTGAAGGAGAACATTCTGGGTACTTCTTATTTAATCATTTTCAAAAATAATAAAAGTAAAAATTCACTGAAAGCATTGTTCTTCTGACAATTAAAAGGAGGCTTAAGGCTCCAGAATCTGCTGGAGTGGGTGGCTATAATAAATGTAATGACATTATTTATTATTGTTATACCGCCTGTGTCTGGTTTATTTGCCATCTATCAGGACTCCTTTTCTGTAACCGTGCCTGCCTTCTCAAATGAGACTTCCCCCAAGATCTAGATGGCCCCTAAATTGCTGGTGTTTCGAAGGGCCTTGAAGATCTGGCTTTTTGCCCAGGCCTTTGGCAAGGAGAATGAAACCCTTGGATTGTGTGATTTGTTTCTTTTTTGTTCCTGTCCACTTCTTGTCTTCTTTGCCATTCTTCATTCTTTTGTTCTTTCTTTATTGCATTTTTTTCTTGTTTTTAATGCTATTGCTTGTGAGCCACCCACATTGGGAGTTATTTGGAGCTGGGCAGCATACAGATTATTATTATAAAAGTAATACTAGAATTGTGTAGAAAACAAGAGAATGGTTTAGTAGTTAGTACGAATGTTTCGACTCTTCTCCTTAACAGCAGGAGTGTACAGAGTTGCACTGAAATGCCTGAAAAAATTATCCATGCAAAGGAAAATATGCATCGACACTTCATCTGTATGTGCGCAACCATGGTCTTTTTCACTTGATCAGAAACTTAGCTAGAGGATTAAATTGGGAGACCTATTTATTCCCAGAGTAGATTCAAATAGTAGAACTGTACATGAAAGCAGACGAAAAATAGGATGGTTAGAACAAATATTTTTTAAAAAAATATATGAAATGTTGTAAGGAGGAAGGATTACCGAAGAGCAAAAGAAGCCAGGATTGAAAAGCAGCTTTAAATCAAGATTTGAAATTAGAATACTAATTCTGATTTGTCTGGAAACACTTTACCATTGTAACAGAAACTCATCTGAATACTCTGCATGGTAGTGATATAGTAAAGAGGACTTTCTTCTCTGCCATTGTTGTGCCTACATATAACAGACTGGTGGTGCTTTCTGTACTGTGATAGTTCCTCCATAAGGATGCCAGGGAAAGGCAGCTAGAACAGGCAGTTCAGTTTTCATTGTTCTTTGAAGACAAAGCTGATTGGGTGCCTGGACTCTAGTTTTATGGCCAGTCACAGGGAAGTAATCTTGGGAATTACTTGTCCTATTCATATGAATTCTTTTCAGCTTGTATGTTTTGAGACGATGAGCAGGATATATGAAGAAATCAGATGTGTCGCCTGCTAGCTTAACCTTTGCCCTTCCCATCTGATAAAATGAGATAGTTTGGACTGGCCCACATTTAAGTGAGGTGCGCCTTCTTGCGTGTTGAAGGTGTTCTTACCTGTGTTAAGACTAGGGTTTAGAAAATAGTATCAAATTCTTAAGTTCTAACCAAACCAGTTTTCCTGCTCACATGGTAATAAGAGTAAAGGGGCTGCTTGTCCATAAAATTGCCCTGCATGGGTACCTTCACTTGTTCCCTTACAGGGAGTCCTTTGTAGCAACCACAATTGGTACTGGCAACTTGGCTGTTAAGTGAAGGGGTCTCTAACCACAATTGTGCTTAGGATCCTTTCCTTTTGTTTACAGACTCCGCAAATATCATAAATGTGAGGATTGGTCATAACGGTTTTTTCATCACCTTTGTAATTGGGAACAATTGCTAAATGAGGAAGTCACTAAATGAAAACTATCTATACATCCAAAGTGTATCTGCTAAAGATTATTTTTATGTTACTGAGTAGTAAGGGCAACAAAGACATCATGCTTCATAAGAGCACTTCATTTTGAGTTATCAGGAAAGCTTCATTACTACCTGTTCTCTTAAGTTAAATGTTTGTTTTTTGTTATAATGCACATGCAAGCTTGTTTAGACATGAATATTTTCAGGATATTAATCTGCTTTCCTCCAAGACTTTATCTATGGACATTTCCTTTGGCATCTACCATGTTTTATGACCTTCCTGATTTGTCATTTTAATGACTTTAATTTGTAGGTTGACATATACAAAGGAAAAGAACCCTGCCTCTATCACTATCTTTTTGTAATGGAATGCATGGGTGACCTTGAGGAAAGGGGGAAGAGATGCTGCCCAGGAAACAATCAGACAAAAGGGGCAGGAACCAGCAATAAGTGGCAGAGAAAGAAACAAGACAGACCCGCCCTAATGGAGCAAGTAGTTAAAAGTGGAAGGCGGGAAGTTGGTACTTTCAGACTTGCAAGATTCCGTTAATGTTGCCTTAAAATAAAGTAAATCTGGCTCATTTAGTCATGTTTCCTGTCTGTTTGCCCTGGAAGGTCAAAAATCTTCTAAAATATCTGTTGATTTCAGGCACATTCTGTAATTCAGTGTTTTGTTTTTAAATGCACTACTAGAAACAAACTCCCCTTGCTGATGACCTATGCAACTTTGGGGGCATGGGTGAAGGTTGTGTTAAGACTATCCTGAATGTCTAAAAAAGTTGTGGGAAGCAAGGGGCTGTTTTACCTATGTTCATTATGCATCATGCTAATGTAGATGTTTTGCCTGTGGTATTTGTGAGAGTACATATTGAGTACCTTTATGAATTTACCTTCTGTAAAGTTCATTTTTGAATATTCAGTGAGAAGATTGGCTCAGATCCATATATATGCCACGTCTAGTTAAATTATAGATCTCCAACTGCTGTAAGTCTTCTTAATGTGAGATTCAAATGCAATCCACATTTCATATGGAAATGCAGCATTGCAATCATGTTCTGAACAAAAACCTTTCATTTATTTTGGGCGCTGACTGGCCAATAGAGTATTACAAAATATGGAAGGAGGATTCAGCCTTTAAAGAGTGCCTCCAATGCTCAGTGGTTCACTTTGTATTCTTCTCCTTCTTACGCTTTTTTTCAGATTGTTAAAATATATTTCAGATTATGTAGACTTTACACTAAAGTTAAGTGGGCTGGGTATTATTCTAATAATTTTGTGTTACAAAACTGATCCTAGCCTCTCACCTTGGAAAGCATAGACACTGATCTCCTTCTGCTCCTCCAGAGAAACTATAAGGAACTTTTAAATTCATTTTAGCGAAGCCCACCAGCTAATTTTATCCATTTTTAATCTTTACTAAGGGCATGGAAATAAACTGTCTTGAGTTATGAGTGTCAACCCTGAAGCTGACCTGGCCGAAGCCATCTTGGAGCTTCAGTGCTGCCATGCTGGAGTGAGGGATAGGGAGGGGGGATTAGAGATAGCTGGGGTGGTGTAGTCAAAATAAAATACTTTCTCTTGGGAACCAAGGACGTTCTCACACCTGGCCGGAGGAAGGAGTGATGTCACTAGATCAGCGGACGCTGCGTTGATTGGGCCATGTGACTGATTGTTTGGGGTTGGAGGAAAAACTTTTACTTTTAATTAGGTGAAAACCAAGGGGCCTCTCAGAGTTGGCTTTCACCAGGTATGCGCCAATTTGATGTTTCCAATAAAGCTATTCTTTGAGGAATCTACCTGCCTCGGAGTTTTTGCTTGCGATGGATCTATTACTTGGAACCCTGACAATGGGAAGTTGGGCAGGGGGGCCTAAAACAGTGATGTAATTAATGAATTACCTAAAGCCATACTTAATCATGGTACATGACATATAACTTATGTTTCTTTTACTTCTAAGGATCTTTAATATATAGTAATAAAGGAAATTATCTCTATTATAAATATAACTTCCCTGTATTTATTACAAAGTTGAATGATTCTAGGTAGTCCTCGACTTACAACAGTTCATTTAATGATTGTTCAAAGTTATAATGGCACTGAAAAAAGTGACTTATGACCATTTTTCACACTTACAACTGTTGCAGCATCGCCATGGTCATGTGATAAAAATGCAGACGCTTGGCCACTGGCTCATATTTACGACAGTTGCAGTGGCTCAGGATCATGCGATCACTTTGTGCAACCTTCTGACAGCAAAGTCAATGGGGAAACCAGATTCACGTAACAGCCTTATTATTAACTTAACAACTGCAGTAATTCACTTAACAACTGTGGCAAGAGAGGTCATAAAATTGGGGAAAAGCCAACAAATGCCTCGCTTAGCAACAGAAATTTTGGGCTCAATTGTGGTCATAAGTGGAGAACTACCTGTACTAATAGCCTTCTAAGTAACTCATTTCTGTGGGCATTTCTGCATGTATAGTGCATATTTATTTGCCTTTTACCCACAGTGTAGAGTCCTTCGCTGGCTTTGAATGGTGTTTAAGTTTTGTAAATTGTGGCACTCGGTCAGTGAAACAAAATCACTGTGCTGGTGTCTGGATTCTTTGAGCGTTGGGTGCTTTGAATAGAGTCCCCCACCTTGGTGATGTAAATGCCTTTATCCTAGGAAGCTGCATGAATCTGTTGTAGGATTAACATATAAGCTTGGCCATGCCATTTTCAATTGCTTCAGTGTCCTGTCTTCAGTGCTAGAGAAATTTGTCATTTCATTTCTCTCTCCTGTGTAGCTCTGATCCCTTTCACACAGCTAGGAACCATTATCTTTTTAGCTGTGTTTCAGTAGCTTTTGTGAAAAGAAAAGCATGATTGTGCCACGCAGTTGTGAGTGGACCAAAGGAATGTGCACATGCTGTGAAATGTTTTAATGTTTTTCCACTTGATTTGAGTTTCATTTTATCTCATGAATAATTACGGAAGTCCCCTTTTAGGAGTTTATAAAGGAATCATTTCACCTTCTTTGTGTGTGCATTTGTATCTGCCTAAATAGGATAAAATATTTTGTGTGTTTGCCCAAAGCAAAGTTGTTTCTTTCTCTGTTTCATACAAATCAGCTAGGATTAGATTTAATGGCTTGTTGGGGCCCAATTGATTTCTTCAACACTGACAATATGGAGTTGCTTGTTCTACAAATTTATTGTATTGGTTTATTCTGTTCTTTAAGATTATTAACTACCAGATTCATTCTGTTTGGAAAAATATCTAATATTGTTTGTTAATGTAGGCCTGTGTTGTCATTTATTGAACGAATGCTCTGTCATTCAGCTGCAGGAAAAAATCCAAACAAACAGATAGTTATTTGCCAATGTGACAGAGACCAGATTAAATGCTAGCTGCCAGATTAAAATGACGAATGAAAAGCTTTGTTTAGATATAATCACTGTAATGCTCCAGCTATGGAAAACATGCTATAACATGCTTTTAGGAATATATTTTTCCTTCAGTGCCTAATTTTTTTTTTTTTTGCTCTGCAAAATTTACATGTTGAAACATAGCAATTAAAATCTTTTGAAATTGTATTAATTTAAACTCAGCCCAAATCTCAACCATGCATAATTTATCACTTTGACTTTTTAAAGATGTGGCTCTCTAGCTGAATGATTTGCCTAGAATGATTCAATCAAAGCCTGTATAAGGTAAAGTCTTTCGGTCGAACTTTATGTGATTTTCATGTCCATGCCTGTTTTTTGTCATTAGAGAAATGGTTTAGTGGGTTCTGGGATGTTTCTGGGATTGGTTCCCTCCCCTCCCCTTCCCTCCCCTTTCATATCGATACAGCCCTGGGATTTCTTTGCAATTTCCTATTCAATGCTAACAATGTTTGACCCTGCTTAGCTTTTGAGGATCAGGTATGGTATGCAAGATGCTATGACCATAGTCCCCTTATTAATTTTATACTTCTGTCTGTCCGTCCGTCCATCCATCCAACTATCCATCCATCCACACACATACAGGAAGCTCTCAACTTACAACCATTTATTTAACAACTATTTGAAGTTACAGACTGTGCTGAAAAAGTGAGTCATCACACTTACGACCATCACAGAACCCCGCAATCACGTGATCCAAATTTGGGCTCTTGGCAACCAGCATGTATTTATGGCAGTTGCAGCATACCAAGGTTACATGATTGCCATTTGCGACCTTCCAACAAGCAAAGTCAACGAGAGAAGCTGGATTCACTTAACTGTAGTGATTCACTTAATGACCATGGCAAAAAAGGGCATAAAATTGGATGCAACTCACACAATGACCTCATTGCTCAGCGATGGAAGTTTGGTTTCAATTATGGTTATAAACCAAGGACCACCTGTACAAGACAAATTCTTCTTATTGTTGATAGTGAAAAATTGAAGATCTGAAGGAGCCTGTTCAGCCTGAGAGCCTCACGCATGTCAAACAAGCATGATACTGGAGGTAGCCTCCCTATAGAAACAATGTTGTGGCTTCTAGAATTCTACTCAATATAGTAGGCAAAGCAGGATGAATTACAAATAAACTGATTGCTCAGAGTATGAGGCTCCTAAGGAGGCTCAACTGAAGCAAACTGGTCCCAGCAGCAAGAATTTAACTCACTGTCAACAGGAGAAGCCAGAAGAAAGCTATAGCTAAACAGCACCCAACATGCATACTTAATTGATCACCCCCTAACACTGCCATCTTCTCTTCCTTCCTGCTATAGGCCAGTGCTCCCTGTAGCAACAGAACGGAATATTTTGGTACAAGGAACAAGTTAATTTCATTTTCCTTTACAAAGTTATTTCCTTCTTGAATTATAAGTTAGTACTTATCATCAATCTTGTGAAACCCATAGAAAAATATCGTTTAATTAACAAATGGATGCTTCAAGCTCACTGCTGAAACCCTTGTTTACAAATTCCATTATATTAATTCATGACTGTACCTTTACAATATAAATTGGCAACCTCCGCATGCCCACAAAATTCAGTCTTGCCCGAATTGGTTGATTATTAAATTAGTGCAATCGGCCAGTTCAAGAAAAGAAATTTGAAAAAGTCAAACGGAACAGAACAGAGCATTGATTTATAATTCAAGAAAGAGTACACATAGTAATAACTTACCCAATATGCTCCTAGAGACTAAAATGTTAACACTTTTAGAAATCTATATCATTAGGAAATTAGTGGTTGCAAAATGTAGCAATTATATACTCATTTTTATAGGAAAAAGTGCATCTTTTATATTTTTCAGAAGGGTAATTTATAGAAAACACGAGACAACAATTTATATAATTATTCACCAAAACACAAGTGGATGTTTGCAAAACTGCATCAGCTTCCCAAAAGGAAAAACAAGAATCAATCATAGCTGTCAAAACTTGGTGTGAAAGATGATGACCAACTTGAGCCATTATAATTCTGATTTCATTCTGATACAGTGGAAATAAAGATTTACAATGTTGGAACAATTTAGAGTTCAGCATAATAAAGTGCTTTTTAAAGAAATCTGAAAGTTCAGTGCCTTCCTCCTCTTGTTTATAAAGTCAAGCCTTGCTGCACCTCAGGAGACATAAACTAGAAATAAGTTGGAAGAGGTTGGGATAAATTATTCAAAAGTATATTATACATTTGCTATGTGTGTGTTTGGAGTGAAGTGAGATGGAATTTTCAGTAGAGGAAATAAACACTTTATATTCTGAAATAAAAGAGAGCTGCCTTTTCCTCCAGGGAAAAAGGGGTTGTTAATGACAAAAGCCACTGAGGCCTTTCCAGGCTTCCATTTTTTTAATGTGAAATCATGAGGGAACTAGGCTGCCTGCATTTTTCTTCAATGTCTGTATTCCTTCAAAGTTACAGGTTTCTTTTAAGTTGATAAATATTCTGTTTTGTTTTGCTTTGCTTTGCTTTGCTTTGCTTTATTTTAGGGCCAACTAAAAAGGTCCATTGCCAAAGGATACATGGGCTTTTTAAAATGTTTTTTCTTTCTTTCCACAATGGTGTAGAATTGGCAGAGTTTTAAGCAGGCCAAGAATGAGCAGTCAACATGGTAACCTTAAGGTGTTATCTAGCCTAGAACAATAACTCATGAAGCCAACTTAACAATGAGAAAGTTGCTTTATAACTCGCAATGTTTTTGTTGACAATACAGTATAGTCGGAATAAAGGCAGATATTCTTCCATCTCACTGAAAGGGTGAACATTCACAGTTTCATCCTACAAACAGCTAAAAATAGGCTGTGTTCTTGTTTATTGCAAAAAAGAGTGCTTAAAAATGGATTCTACAATAGATTTTTGCATATTGCATGTTTTCCCATGATTACTTCTTTCTTTTGCTTGCTTTTTAATTAGTCCAGTTTAATTATTTTCATTAATTGGTTTAATTTATTTAATTAAATTTAATTAATTATATATTCTAGTGGGAAAAAAGTAACAGTGAGTTTCATTTTATAAACATAAACCTTATTCTACCAACCGAGTAGCAGGAACCTTTTTAAAAGATTAGGTTACATTAAGATATATTTAAATACCTTCCAGTGATTTCCAAACTGCATACTAGAGCAGTTGAGCAATGAGAAATTATTCTTTAAAGGTTTCTGTAAAACAACATCAGCTACAGTTGGTCCTCAGCCTACAACCACAATCTGGACCAGAACTTCCATTACTAAGCAATGTGCTCATTAACTGAGTCATGCCCAATTTTACAACTTTTTTTTTTTTTGCTGCGATCATTAAGCGAGTCACTGCATCTTTAAGTGAATCGTATGGTTGTTAATTCATCCGGCTTCCCCCATTGACTTTACTTGTTGGAAACCCCCCTGGGTAGATCACAAATGTTGACCGTGTGACTCTGGGATGCTTCAGCCATCCTAAATACTTTTAGGATGCTAAACACATGAATTTCGATCATGTGACAATGGGCACGCTTCAATAGTTGTAAGTGTGAGGATCAGTTGTAAGTCACTTTTTTCAGCACTATTGTAACTTTGAACAGTAGTTAAATGAATGGTCATAAGTTAAGCACTACTTGTAAATAAACATGAATAGCCCACTACTTTGGTTTTGATTCTTTCCTGTGCCTTAAAGAGGTTGAGGAATTCTGGGAGTTCAAGTCCACCCATCTTAAAGAGGACTCTTTCCAGTGAATCTACTCTAAGGGCAGGGAATTCTGTCAGGTTTCTGCATCAGATGCATCCAGACCATTTTATCAGTATTGAGCATTCCTTCTTGCTTATCCAATTAGAATTTACACAGAGATCAATTCTGAAACTTGGCAAGGGAATTCTTCTGAAGATAACTAAGTTGTATTCTTTCCATATTCTAGAAATAAACTCTTGAGGATTTGACATACAAGTATGGATTAGAAAAGATATATTTAAATATCATAGATCTAGTTCATTTCGGTCTAAGTACAGGTAGTCCCCAACTTATGACCACAATTAAGTCCAAAATTTCTGTAGCTAAGCAAAACAGTTGTTAAGTGAATTTTGCCCAATTTTATGACTTTTCTTGCCACAGTTGTTAAGTGAATCACTGCCGTTAAGTTAGTAACATGGTTGTTAAATGACTCTGGCTTCCCATGAACTTTGCTTGTCAGAAGGTCGCAAAAGGTAATTACATGATCCTGGGACACTGCAACCATCATAAATATGAGTCAGTTGCCAAGCATCTAAATTTTGAACACATGACCATGGGGATGCTACAAAGTCATAAGTGTGAAAAACGGTCATAAGTCACTTTTTCAGTGCTATTGTAACAGTCACTAAATGAATTGTTGTTAAGTCAAGGACTAGCTGTAATGAAAGCAAGACTACAGGTAGCTTTTGAGTGATGACAGTAATTGGGACCTAAATTTCTGTCACTGAGCAGTGAGGTTATAAAACACATCACATGACTGCCTCGTTTAGTGACAGCAATCCTTGTCATCATTAACCAGAGATCCTCCCCAATCCAAGCCATTCTGGGCTTTGTTCCTCCCAGCGCAAAGCCTCGGTAAGGTAAGTGACTGTTTCCAATTCCCCCCATCCACCAATTTCCTTTCCCATTTCTGCCATTTTGGATGTCCTAATCATGCCTTGAGGTGTGGCAAGCGGTCCCAAAATAGCACAGCTCTAGGTCTGCTTGCCATGTTGTAGCTATGGGGCTTCTGGTGAGCTGCAGCTCTGCAAGAAGCCACTGAGTACAACACAAAATCAACACCACAGGTACCCCTAGAAACCACAGTCACCCCAGCTGCATGGTGTAAAGCCTCAAGGCCCCGGAGTTTTTCACAGCACAGACCATGTTAGGGAAGCAGAACAGAGCAGTTCATCGCACGGCCACGTGGCACAATTCCAGAAGCGGCTGCCATGTTTCCAGTGACAACAACAGTTCAATGTGGCCTCTGGGAACATGGCAGCTGCTTCCAGAATCACGTGGCATAGTTGCGTGATGAAGCGATCCATTCCAGTGCTGTGGGAGACTTTGTGCTCTTCAAGAGTTAGGCAAGGAGGAAAATGTGCAGCTTGGTGGGGTAGGAATCAGGCCTGGGGGGAGGGGGGGAGAGACCTGCATGAACCCGGTGGGGGAATAGGAGAAGATAGGCAGGTAGGTGGTACAGCATCCCTGTGGTCAGCCGAAAGGGCAAATGATCACAGGGGTGCTTCAGTGTCCATAACCTTGCAACTGGATTATAAGTAGCTTTTGGGGGGGATCCGCCATAACTTCAAACGGCCTTTAAGCAACCGTTGTTAAACGAGGACTACCTGTACAGCAAGAAAAGTAAAATGGATCGAGCAGTATCTATGACAAAATTCAGGCTAATCCCCGACTCATTCTGTTGCTGAAGAGAAGCATACTAAATTCTGATACAGTGAATTGATTATGATTTTCAGAAATAATACTGCAGGAATATGATTGCGTTGATTTTTAACGGTGGGCTTCAAGAAGAGAAAGAGTTTTGCTTTTAATTTGCTGAATTCTTTTTTTTTTAAATACCACTGAATTTCTGAGGTTTTAAGATCTGACCTTGCAGGAAGTGTCCTCTCCTGCCACCCACCCCCTCCCTGATCCCCTTTGGCAAAAAAAATTGCCCTCTTTACCTGACACACTTTTGAAGTGTTAAGCCTTTTAGTCACATCTGTCTCCATGGTCTAATGACCTCCACTCATGTCTGGTGCAATTTGCAAGCAGTACAAACCAAGACTTGTAAATGTGTCTCTTCTAGTTACCTTTCTTCCTCCCTAAGCAATATATACACAGATAAACAGCATTCGCATCGAAGTTTTCCCTGCTATTGCCTCTCCGTAACTATTGGGAGATCAGTCTCTTTTGTGAGTTTCCTTCCGCCTTGTTTTCTTCCCTTAAAATTGACCAGCATTGTTGGTCTTAGACCCGAAGCTTAATGGTGTTACCATAGTGTGTGTGTTCCAGTAGTGGGTTCTAACACCCATTGCTACCGGTTTGCGCGCACGCTTCTGCGCATGCGCAGAAGCGTCCTGGGCAGGTGGGCGGAGCCTCCCACCGCCGCCACTACCTGTTCTAAGAACCGGGCCGAACCGGGAGCAACCCACTGCTGGTGTGTTCCCTTACAAAATACACAGATAAATGATATGCGTAGTCTTCTTTGAGGTTTAGGTTTGGCAGAGCTGAGAAACAAGGGGAAGTGTGAGCTCTGAAATGGGATTTTTTGACTTTGTTGTTGGCCATCCTCCACAGCCAGTAATCGAAACATTAAAGGGGCCTGTCAGAATTATTCACAGAATGCCATTTATCCATTCCCCCCCCCTCCTCTGGTGTCCAGGCTGGATTGCCTGCCTAGGGAAATGTTCAGGTTGTGATTAGGTTACCCAGGGAGAAACCAAACAAAGCCTAGTGAGAATTAAGCTTCAGAGAACACATTCATTTCTAGGAATCTCCCCCTCCCCACACACCTTGTTTGAGCCCCAGTTAAGAAGAGGGAGGGGTATGGCTTCCTTTACTATTGCTTTACTTTTTCTCTCTGGGGAAGGAACCCAGGCCAGATGCAGGCTCACCAATCAGTTGGTAAGAGATGCTGGTTGTTTTCATTGCAACTACATAGATCCCTTGCTGTCCCCACTGGGGGGGCTATTCGCTTCCAGGAATTACTTTTCTAAATATATCCATGAAGAAGGAACAGTCTCCAAACGTATGAATCCAGTCTCTGCAATAAGACTCAGGGTTTCAACATCCTGTCTCTACGTGGCAAGCTGAATTGAGAACCAGGATATAGATTTAATTGCAATAATTGACTCCCGCTCTTGTCACAATCTAAGATTAATACTTCCTGCAATTGTTCTCTCTTACCATTTTGCCTGCATCCTGGGTGTTTATTGAGCTTGTGGGAGCCATATATTGCTTTTGCTTTGAAGCTGTTTTTATTACCCCCTGATTATCTCATAATTATATAGGCAGCCTATTGTGAAGAGGAAGGTCATTACTGAAGGAATCATGGAAAAGAGGGAACAGATGAAACTATATGCTGCAAGAAAGATCTGGAGAGTTTTGAGACTCATTTCTTTCTTATTTGTAAATTCTGTTCTGAATCTGATTAACAAGTGTTGTTGCAATACAGATAGTCCTCGACTTACATTCATATTGTGACAACAGTGTTGAAAAAAGTGACTTACAACCGTTTTCACACTTATGGCCACTGCAGCATGACCACAGTCACATGATCAAAATTCGGATGCCGAGCAACTGGCATATATTTTTGACAATTGCACTGACCACCATTTATAACCTCCTCAGCCAGCTTGTGACAAGCAAAGTCAATGGGGGAAGCCAGATTCGCTTAACAACCACATAATTCACTTAATAGCTATAGTGATTTGCTTAACAACTGTGCCAAAAAGGTCACTAAACTGAGGCACTACTTACTTAGCAACAGAAATTTTGGACTCAATTGTGGTCATAAATCGAAGACTACCGGTGGCTAGTCTTAAGGTTTAGAGAAATAGATTAAGCTTTAAGAAAGGCACTCGGATGAATACAGGTAGTCCTCGACCTACAACAGTTCATTTAGTGACCGTTCAAAGTTACAACGGCACTGAAAAAAGTGACTTAGGACCATTTTTCACACTTACGACCGTTGCCGTATCCCCAGGGTCACGTGATTTATATTCGGTTGCTTGACAGCTGGTTCATATTTATGACAATTACTGTGTCCCGGGGTCATGTGATCCCCTTTTGCGACCTTCTGACAAGCAAAGTCAATGGGGAAGCCAGATTCACTTAATCATGTGACTAATTTAACAACTGCAGTGATTCACTTAACAAATGTGGCAAGAAAATGGGGCAAAATTCACTTAACAAATTTCTCACTTAGCAACATAAATTCTGGGCTCAATTGTGGGCATAAGTCATGGATTACCTGTATCTGCAACCTTGGAATTACTTACTTTAGATATTACATGAGGAAGTTGGATATTGCTTAACGGTTACATTTTTAGTGTCACGAAGCACAGAGAAGAAACAAGTATGGCTACTTAATGTTCCCTCTCTCCATTCCTTAAAAACAAAAAGAGTGTGGTGATGGTGATATAGTACAGTTTATAATCCTGTTAAAGTAAGATTTTACTGGGGACCATGCATACAACAAGATGGGAATGAGGGGAAGTATTGTATAGAAGTTGCCTGGGTGCTCAGATAAGTTTGTGATTGCTATATTGATTAGCTGTCAGAAATAAAAGATGGTTAGGCAAAAGTACTGAATTAACCTGCTAGCTGTTGTCAGGCTCACTACGGTTTAAAATAATGGACAAGGGCTTGTTTTACAGTAAATGTAGCTTTCCATTTCAGTTATATCTTTGTGGCTCTGTGTTATACATTTAATTAAAATGAAAGACAAATTCAAAGGCACATACGCACATACCAAAATATTTTATTTAGAAAAATGTAACCATAAAGCCTACAAAGCACACATACTCTCTATCACCGCCCCTTTTTCTCCGGTGGGAGAATAGTGGCAGGTCTTTGCTTAGTTGTAGTGGTACTGGAATAATGACACAACCACAATATGCAGTCATCTTTAATTATCTTGGATTCTGCCTAGATTCTTCAGTGGTGCTGGCATAGCGGGAACTTTTATGAATTGGACCCTTTGATCTGTATTCTATGAAACACCTTTATAATCAGTTTAACACTGTAAAAGAATAATCTCTCCTAGATTTAATTTTCATTAAAACTTGGATATATTTAACTTCAAATTGATTGGAAACTTGTTATGAAGCCCAATACAGGACAAAAATAATATTATGGCATTTAATTTCATGACTTCATTGGGGAAGGGTTGTGCCTTGCTTAGCTTCAGTTGCAAAAAGAGGCTATGTATGTATGTATGTATGTATGTATGTATGTATGTATGTATGTATGAAATTTATTTGCTGCCTATTACTGCTGTAGATGGCTTACAGCATAAAAACAAAGAAATGATAAGTACCGTGTTTCCCCGAAAATAAGACCCTGTCTTATATTTTTTTGAACCCTGAAATAAGCGCTTGGCCTTATTGCCATGCACTCAAAAGCCCGATTGGGCTTATTATCAGGGGATGTCTTATTTTGGGGGAAACAGGGTATAAACATAACAGTAGCAAAATAGTGAAACAATAAAACAAACAACGAAATAAACAATGAAAACACAGTAATATGAGTTTTAAAAATGGGTGGAGAGAAGCAGGGAATGTCGGGGGGGGGGGTTTGCTATCAATCCAGCAGCCACCTTCAGTGCATTGGGTCCCCAGGAGAATTGGCAGAGCCAGGTGTTCAGGCTCTTGCAATATGAAGAACATAGCACTTGTCCACTACTCTTTAAAAAAACCATACAGCTAGTCCTCACTTCATGACCATTCAAAATTACAATGATTTTAAGATTAGTCCTCAAAATTACAGCCATCACAGTGTCCCCATTGTCATGGGATCATGATTTGAATGCTTGGCAACTGGCACGTGTTAATAACTGTCGCAGAGACCCATGGTCACATGATTGCTATTTGCAACCTTCACAGCCAGCTTCTAGCAAGCAAAATTATTGGGGAAGCCCAAGGAAATAGCATCATGCATCATCTTGCTTCATTTCCTTAACAACAGCAGATGGAACTGATGTGGTCACTCAGGTATGGTCAGATGATATTTCACTTTATGATCGCAATGCTTAGCAATGAAGTTACTGGTCCTGATTGTGGTCAGTAAATGAAGACTACCTGTATATTTCCCCAGGACTGCATATGATATCATAAATTAATCAATGATTAATAAGAAAATAATATATTTTAAGTTGCTTTTCTCATTCTTCTTCCCCTCATTCTCTATATTGAAAGTATAGCAGAAATATCATAGAACAGTGGTGGCGACCCTATGGCACGCGTGCCAGAGGTGGCACGCAGAGCCCTCTCTGTGGGCACGCACACCGTCACCCCAGCTCTGTTTCGGGTCTCTGCCGCGCATGCATGCGCACCTCCCGCTGGCCAGCTGGTCTTCGGGTCTCTGCCGCTCATGCGTGGGGGGGCGCAGGCATGCATGTGCCCGCGCCTTGCAGTTTGGGTGGGGCGCGGGTGCATGCATGGGGGTGCTCACGTATGCACCTACGCCTTGCAGTTTAGACACGCACACATACTTTGGGCACTCGGTGCCTAAAAGGTTCGCCATCACTGTCATAGAATATACCAATGAATGCTTAAAAAGCTACTTGAAGGACTTCTGAATAATTTTGCATTTAAATAGTTTTGAACTGAATGTTCAGGTGGAGGAGAGTGACATATTGCTTAGCTGGAAGTTGGTACTACTTCTACATTTTTACATATTTTTATCATAGAAAAAATGTTCAGATACTTATATTCTGATACAGAGCATGTGCTAGACCAACAGTCACCAACTGGTGGTCTGTGGACCACTGGTGGTCCGTGAGAAAATTTTGGTGGTCCGCAGAAAAATTATTTGCATTTTTTATATTGCACTAAATCAGGGGTCCTCAAACTACGGCCCCTGGGCCGGATACGTGCAATGAACGTTTGTGTTGCTGCAGCGTCTCCCCCTTCGGAGTCTTTTTGTGTGGGTCGGAGGGAGACAGAAATTCCGACTTGGGGTCTGCTTCAGCCTCCTGGTGCGGGGCTTTGGGTGAAGGCTAGAGGGAAGTGCCGCTGGTGGCTTGGAAAGCCTATGCTCCTAGTCCTCAGTGAGGTGCTTCTGCTGAGCCTCCTTCTCGGTCAGATCCAATTTGAACTGAGCCAGCTGTTTTGCCAACTCTTTCTCATGGTGGCTGCTTAGCTCCAACAACTGCTTCCTGTTGGGGCCCTAAGGAGCCCGAGTGGGCCGGTGAGGACTGGCTGGGAGGGGAGGGGCGAGTAGAGGCGAATGACATCAAGTTGGCCACGCCCACCCAGTCACATGACCACCTAGCCACGCCCACCCAGCCGGTCATTAGGCAGATCATATTAGTGGTCCGCAGGATTTAAAATTATGAATTTAGTGGTCCCTGAGGTCCAAAAGGTTGGTGACCCCTGTGCTAGACTATTAATTTTGAACCTCTGCTTATTAATGTGCCCATCACTTAACCAGCATCTTGGAAATTAAGTGGTAGCCCACCTAGTGGGCCACCATCTGTGAAGTCCTGTGGGAAATAATATCTCTGAAGAAGACGGTTTAAATGACTTTCATATCATACTAAGAAAACGGGTCTGTGTATATCAGCAAGAACTGACCATGATTCAAAGGCAACTTTAAGGGTTTTTTTCTTCCTTATTCCATCAAAGAAAATGTGCCATTTTTGATATCCAGAAAATCAGAAATTTTGTGGTGAAAACCACTTTCTTAATGATTCTTGATAAAATTATAAAGACTCAAGTCTAGTTTTCACTAGTTATTCCATAGTATAAATGAGATTTTTGTATACAGGGAGGCTATTTTGGGGAAATATAAGCTAAATTCTATTTACTTAGGTATCTCAGCATGAAGTCAAATTATCAGATGCTTGTCACAGTCTACCAGTAGTATAAAAAATTGCATCAGGGTTTGTGTCTTAAAATTATATTCTGCTATAATCTAGGAGCTCAAGGTATCAGGCATAAAGATCTCCCTTCATTTTATCATCTCTTTATCTCAAATTGGACTGAGGGAGAGTGACCGGGCAGACCTGAAGGACTTCAGAAATAGGGAGTGAGTTTTGAAATAAAAAAATATTTCTGGGAGCTAGCTGGGCCCTAAAAATGTATGGGGTTGTTCTCCTTTCTGAAATATTCCCAATTGGATTTAGGGTATGCTGTATGGCACCAGCTGAGACGTGGAACTGGGGGGAGGGGGGGTAGCAGTTGTTATCAGGGAATCTCTGTGAGTTTTCAGGATGCTGCTCCACAAGTTGCCAGTCATGAGGTTCTGTTTTTGAAGAAAGGCTTGTGGGATCAGTTCAGGGGTGGGTTCTGGTTTTCTTCGCTGCCGGTTTGCTCAGTGTCACGCCACGCGGGCGTGCCCGTGCTTTGCGCATGCACAGTGCTTTAAAAAAGCTGCGCATGCACAGAAGCAAAAAACAAAATGAAAGAACCGGTTCAGGGGCGTGGCAGGCCTGGGTTGCTGCCAGTTCTAGCGACCCAGGCCGCCAAGTTACTACCGGTTCTATAGAACCGGGAGGAACCCACCTCTGGATCAGTTGGGATTGTTGCTAATGTAACAGCTTCCCTGCTGCATAACAGTCTCCCTGCCTGAGTTGCTTGAGGCCATCTCGGGATTGGCTGTGGAGTTCTCCAGGTTAATAGTCTTGGGGCACTTCAATCAGCCATCCCTAAGGTGAACTTAAGAAGCAGTGGTGGCCACGGGCCTATCCCAGATTATTCATGGCCACACACCAGACATAGTTTTCTTGACAGAGCAGTAGCAGTGCTATCTGAGGGAGGATCTCTGCCCCCTCTATCATGGTCAGATCATGGCCTGGTGACTTTGAGATTCCCTTATTCTACCCCCTTCTGCAGGGAGGTAGGAAACTAGTCAATCAGAGTGTCACTTGGCAGCCCTGTTTAAGGTCACTGCAGATCCTCCTGGGTAAGGGACGCTCAGAAGTTTACCTTCGGGACCTCATGGAGAAAATCTTTATGCAACTAGGACGTAAAATTGCTCAGATCTGTTCCCAGTTGTGGACCAAGCGTGTTGCAGACCCTTTGGAGATGCCAGGGAGCATACTTACCTGGTTATCTGGGAACAGTTTGATCCTGTTGATCCAAGGAAGTGAACAGGGTCCTTGAGGCTGCAAGTGCCAGCCGCTGTGCATTAGATCCATGCCCCTCCTGGCTGGTCAAGGCTGCCCGACAGGTGACGTGGGTGGGTTCTAGCAATGGTTAATGAGATTTCATCAATATGCAGATTATACATCTCTGTCTCAGGATGTTCTTTCATGGTGCTTGGAGGCTATGGGGGTCTGCATGGGGAACAACAGGCTTGAACTAAACTCTGGTAGGGATGGAATGGCTGTGGGTGGGGGACTTCTCTGTATTTGGATGTCTACTATCTGTGATCTTGAATGGGGTTGCACTGTCCCAGATGAACACAGTGCATAATCTGGAGGCGCCGCTGGACACATGGCTCCTACTCAAAGCAGGTGTTGTGTGGCAATTGGGCCTTCTTGGATCCGGAAACCCTTCTCTTAGTCATTCATGCCCTGGTCATCTCCTGCATGGACTACTGCAATGTACTCTACATGGGGCTACCCTTGAACATTATCTAGAAGCTGCAGCTATTTAGAATATGGTTGCGTGGGCAGTTCTGAGTGTTCCTGGGGTTGCGCATGTAACACCTCTGCTGCATAAGCTGCATTGAGTACCAGTTTATTTCCGGGCCAAATTTAAAATGTTAGTTATCACTTTTAAAGTCTTTCGTGGCATAGGACCTGATTGCCTGAGGAACCGTCTTATCCCAATTACATCGATCTCTCCCAGTCTGTCAGGAAGGAAGGAAGGGCATGTTACGGACTCATCAGTTGGCAGGGTCAAGGAAGAGAGCCTTTTCTTCTGTTGTTCCTGCGCTTTGAAGCATCTTGCCCCATGAGTGAGGCAGCCCTCATTCTTCTGGCCTCCCGGAAGAGCATTAAAACTGGCTCTGTCAACTAGCATGGGGATCCAATAGTGGTATGCAACCCTGGGGGTGGTTGGTGGTCTGAGGGCACCCACTCCATCTTTTTAATTTTGGGATTTTTTTTTAACTTTGTCTATTTTTGTTTGGATTTTATGTTTTTTCTTATTTGTACACTGTTCAGAGTCATTTAGATAGCAAGATGGGTGTATACAAATATGATTAATAAATGATAAATAAAAGTTAGATCAGACATAAGACTGTCTCCTAACATAAGCAGATAGGTTATGTTTCATGAAATATTTATGTTTGCTAAATTTTCTTTATTGTTTTAAAAATCAACTTCCATCCCCTTTGTTTCCACACACACACTTTTATTTGCTACTATTTGAGAGCAAGTACGTCCCACATAAATAGACAGAGTTAAACTTCCCCAAACTCTTTTCTTTTCATCTGTAGTGGTGAATTTTTCAAAGACAACTTTGAAAGCTCTCCCTAGAGAGAATCATTTGATTCTGATCTTTTATCTTTCCAATGATTTGAGAATGGCCTAAGCATTTTTGTGCCATGGAATTTTCAGTGAATTTGTTATCTACAGTGCTGATTTATGTTTTGTTTCACACCTTGGATATAATAAACTGCTTTAAGTTATTAAGTATAGTATATACTAATTGGGAAAAGACTAAGTGTCCCTCGTTTTACTAGCACAAAGCAATTACTTAACATGTACCGTAAATGAGGTGATAGTGTTGCATATAATTTTGCCCAGTCTTGTAATGCCCCTATCTTTTTATCTTTTCCCAGGCAAGCATGGGATCTTGCTGTGGATATATGCCTATCTCAGCTGCCTACCATTATAGAGGAAGGGACTGCATTTAGGGTAAGTTACTAAACTATTAAACTCAAGTCCAGGTTACTCAAATTTGGCTGTCGACCTGTAGTTGACCTCAGCTTCCAGAATTCCTTAACTAGTGTGTCCATTGCTGACAATTCTGAATTCTGGGTAGTGCCAAGGTTAGGGAAGGATAATCTAGTAATTCCAAAATTCTCATATTCTTTATAAAGCAATTATGTACCTATTCCTTCATATGACACCTATGAATCATTGACCCAATCGAAGAAAGATGCATGCGGCATAGTCCATATGTATTGCACAGAGGTAATTTTAACTACATCCCTTGTGTTGCTTCTTAAGAATGGGAAAAATTTCTTAGTGTTGAAAGTTCTCACTGGATACTTTTAGATATTATATATAATATGATAAACATATTCATACATAGCAGCATAAAAGTCCCAGTATTATTCATAGTGTTTTATAACATCAAAGGATAGAGATATCATCTGTGAAGGTTTTGCAATCTAAAATTTTATACAGAAGAAATAACAGGAGCAGGAGGTAGACTGTACAATGATTCCAATAGTATGAATAAAGACATAAATACAATAGAATATAATAATTTAGGAGAATAGGATATATAATAAATAATTACTGTGACATTGTTTAATGTGATTTCCATCATCAAAACTAAAGCTGATATAATAGTTCCTTCCCTCCCTCCTTATATTCTGTATCTGATATTCCAATTTCTCACTATGGAATTCTCCTTGTTAGTAAGTTTGTTTGCAAATTTATATGGCTGCCCATCCTAATCAAATAACTGTGCAGCTAATGAGATATAAAAACAAAACACACACACACACACACACACACACACACACACACACAAAATCACGCACACAATTTTATTTTCTGTGTTCAGAAGATAGCATGCCAGATAAAAATAATTAACCAAAACAAGGCAAACAAACTGAGCTCCCATTAACATCCTGACCTTAAAGCCTGAGGTTTTAAAGACATTCTGAAAATCCCATTCTTAGAAACTGAATCTCAAGGGTTTGCCCAAATTATTGTTATGATAACAGGCATCTTTTAATCAGAAAAACAGAACTCTCAAATCAAAGCCTGATGTGGGTTGATAGTACATTTGGGTTCTTTGTTAGCTGGGTGCCTCCAAATCGGGCCTGAACTATGGTAACTAAAGAGACAAATACTCAACCTGTTCCTGGTAAATCAGATACAACAGTTCTAAGAACATTGCAGTGATCTCCTTGATCCTGTTCATCTACTTATTTTTGCCTTCCTTTTCATCTTTCTTCAACTGTATTAAGTAGCTGGATTATTTTTGGTCCATTATATACTCACTTCTCATGCTCAAAAAATGTGAGTTTCTGTTTGTTTGTAATTGCTCAAGGGAGCAGTCAATCTTTACTTCATGGTTCTTCTTGCAGTTCATGATAGTCTTGGCAATCATCTCCAGATCCACAGTTCAAAGGCCCCCTCTCCTCCTCTCATTCTCAGTGCCCAACTTTCATAGTTACACATTACCACTGGAAAAATAATGCTTTAACTATTCCAATCTTTATGGTCATCTGATATCCTTATCTCCTGTGGTCTTGTCTAAATGTCAATGTAGTCATCTTTAGGATTAATCTGTTCACTAATACAGTATCTTCCTCTTCTTGCATGATGTGGGTTTCTCTAAGCATACTACTTGGTATTAGCATTGTCTTAATATGCAATAAATCAGATTTCCACTTTCTACTTTTATTTTCCCAGTGAACTTTTGTAAATGTTCTTTTTACCTAAAAAAATAGCATAATTAGTAATGTTTTGGCCTCTTAGTTTGAATCCAATTGTCATCTTTTCCAGTCCTGCCATTTTTATTTATATTTCTCTATATGAAATCTTTGTATTATTTCCTTGCTTATTTTGAATCACTCTTTCTCCAATCTTATCAATCTTGCCTCTTCTGAAGAATAATCAGAATTGCTGGCACATTCATTAGTCTTAATATATTCCATATTACGGCATTATCTGCAGATCAGGCCGTTCAGCAATAAGTAAAGTAAAGCTAAATCTCTTTTTAACACATGTGTACTCTCCGTTATTCATTTTACATTGGCTATCTGATCAAACCTCCTGCTGCTTTTGAGGAATCTTCCTGTTTTAAGGCATTTCTCTCTCCATCTATTTCTCTATTGTTCCTTGTAAGATTTTAGGGGAAATCTTTTCATGAAGAATTGATGCAATGGTTTGGTAATTCTTTTGCATTTTCCTTTTTTTTTAATATATATAGATCTAGTAGGCTAGTCAATCTGTTTCTCCCCCCCCCCCCCATAGTACTATTAGTACTTTAACTGCCTCTTCTGCTGTAGTATTAAACAGCTCAGGGACTATTTTATCTGCATCTGGTGCTTTCTTATTTGAAAGCCGATCTATTGCCCCTCGTACCTCACTTTAGATTCAGTTTCTGAATATATTCTCTCTCCACAAATATTTCTGTACAATATTCCTGTTTGGTCTCAATTGTCTGTAAATCAGCTCTCAGTTTCCATTTCTGTTCCTTATATACATGTCTTATATTATGGCTTTATGTTCTCTAGCTTGTATCTTATTAGTGCCCATAATCTTTTTAATTTTCTACTCCTAACCTATATATTTGACAGCAGTAATTCATGTTCCACAGTCTGTAACTTGGAAACATTTGACTGATTGGATTGTACTTCTCTATATTCTGTTTGCTATTATGCAGCTGATTTCATTTTAATGTCCTTCTAGTGATGTCCAGACAGGGCTTTGTTTAAAAAAGGTATTGGCAATGTATAAATAATTTTTTTTGCAAAGTTCTCTTAATCTGTCTCCTGCAGCATTGCATTTACCCAATCCAATTTTTTTTAATAATTCCAGATCCTCTAATTTTCCAATCTTAGCATTCCATTTGTAACATTGCTTTCTTTTTAGATTTTGTACACAGCATCTCTTACAATTTGTCATAGAATTATTTATTCTTTTTCCATTGCCTCTGTATTACAGACATACATTTGTAAAACTCTGATATTCACTAGATATCTACTAACCCCAATATGATATGCTTTACTGGGTTGTAACTGAATTGAACACATACTTAGCAATGTCCTTTTTAAATATAATTACCTTTCCATTATTTTGTAGGATCTCCTGTCCTAAATAATATTATCAGGTAATAAACTGATTTCACATGTATTCCAGTCCATCTACATTTTCTTGGTTCAAAAATATCAAGTTTTTATTCCTAAAACATCCTACTTT
The DNA here is from genome assembly GCA_003457575.1 of Thermophis baileyi. Taxonomy (NCBI): domain Eukaryota; kingdom Metazoa; phylum Chordata; class Lepidosauria; order Squamata; family Dipsadidae; genus Thermophis; species Thermophis baileyi. Next base: position 4,921,106 of record QLTV01003388.1, read on the forward strand.
GTTTCCATTTTGTAAGTTTCAAACTTTTCTTGGTAAATGATTCTAATATTCCATATTCAGATTATATACTGTATGTCTCTTTTGATATTGGCACCATTGAAGTGGCCAGATATTAATGGTGCCAGTTTGATCTCTTCATCTGGTACTAAGCTTTTTCTAAGTGTTTCAGCCATAATGATACCATTTTCTTGGCAATAATAAAGAAGAAGTTTGCCATTGCTTCTTCTGGATTTGATTTTGGAGTTCTGAGTCTAACGTGGGTTGGCTTCATCTTAATCCCTAATCCATCTACTCTCATCTTTCAGTCTTATTGAAAAAACAATCCTACCAGAATCCTTCTCAGGCACAGTGAAGCTACCGAGTCCTCCATCACATCAAGTGATAATCCTGGTAGGGGGAATTTTAAAAAGCTAATGTTTATAGTAAGATAGTACTGCGAAATTTACAGACAATGTAAGTTTGAATCCAGTGGAGGCTGAGAAGCATACAGAGATAGTCCTCAAGCCATGATCATAAGCCTACCCATTACGGTCACATGTTGTGATGGCCATTAAGCAGGACAGCCTCACTTAACGACCCCCACTCCCTGCTCTCCCTGATGCAGTTATTAAATTCAGGATATAGTTCTAGATGGCATACATATTGCTCTCTTCTGCAATAACCTTGTGAGGTACATGGCAATGACAATGAGTGACTCGTTTAAAACGTCTGTGGAGATTCTCAGTGATTCAGGTCATGGTTGTCCCAAAGGCGCTTTTTCAACAGGCAACTGGACTTTCTGGTTTTTCTTTGAACCAGAAAGTCGTTACCTCTTGAAAAAGCACCTTTGGGTGACTGGTTTAAAATCACCCAATGAATATGTCTGGGGAATACACTAAAACCTGGTTCGGAGGGAGGGAGATTTCTGATGTTCCCTGCCAGCTTCTCACAAGGAAACTCAATGGGGAAGATGACAGGAAGTCAAAAATCGCTCTCGCGCCCAGGGGTGGGTTCCTCCCGGTTCGGACCGGTTCGCCCGAACTGGTAGCGACCCGCTGGTGACATCACAATGACATCACCGAACCGGGTCGGTCGGTGCCAGTCCATGGGTGCCGCCATCTTTTTTTCGATTTTTTTTCGATTTTTTTTTTGAATTTTTTATTTTATTTTTCTTCTGTGCATGCACAGAAGCAGAGTTTCCGGCACTGCGCATGCGTCACCATTTTGTTTTCAGCATGTTTTTTTTAAAAAAAAATTGGGTTTGCACTGCGCATGTGCGCGCGCGCCCACGTGGCGCGGGAGGAAGAGAACCGGCAGCGAGGTAAGTTGGAATTCACCCCTGCTCGCACCTACTGATTTTTTTACCTCCCTATGCTCATTCTGATTCTCTGTTTAGGTAAAGAAATATCTCTGAAATGATGACCTAACAGGGCACAGATTGATTAGTTGCCTATAAAATGATGCAGCAAGGAGAATATGTAAAACACAGAGCTTTAATATAAGGTCAAGAAACATAACTGAGCCTGGAATCATTCAGCAAGGAATCATTCAAAAGTCTGGGAGAGATGGTGACTCATTCATAAGAATAGGCTAAGAAGAGTATACATACATGTTTAATAAAATAAAATGGAGGTGAAAAAAGGGCTCAGTACAAATAGATTACTATAGGGCAAAGACCATTCTAAATAGTGATGGTATTGAAAATTATTTTCCATTGAACTAGGAATGCAACTGCTGTACCTATCTACCTATGTACCTAGCTATAAAAGTGATGGTGTTTATTTTAATTTTTGCTCACCATATTTGAGAGAGTCTATGTAATAATACACTGCTTGACAAAGACTGCAACATTTGGAGCTTTTTGACTAGATGTATGATCCTAAATGGATGAAAATGCAATAGGAATATATTAAGAGTTTTTAAAAATGATATTACTAGCAGCGACAACAGTAATCAATGGCTTTTAAAAAATGAATTCTTCCTCTACAAATGATTAAAGTCTTGAACATAATTATTTCAAAAATAACTAATATATAATCTACTAAGCCATTTCAATGCTTTTAAAAACCATTCCAGTACAATCTGTACTTGGCACAAAGTATCTTTGAAATTTCTGCTTGTAAGGGAGCATTAATCTAATTGTACAAATATAACATTTTTTTCCTCTCATTGATCTTTGAAACAAGCTGTTTATTTTTGTTTCAACATGCTAATGAAACATTATCTAATGCTGTTCTGAGAAATTTCTTATTTGTCAATAGGAAATGTTTTGTTGTGCTATGGATTTGTTGTTATGCAACAAATGTGGTATCTTGGTAATATTCAATAATAATAGTAATTTTTTAAAATGAAGTATTATCTACTATAGTTTACTTTTGTATTTCTGAATACCAGATATATAAAAACTACATAAATAATTTAAAACAAATTGTTTGTTTTCTGAGTTCGGTAATTTGAGACCCAATTCTTGATAATTATCATTTCCCATGGCGGCTATATTCGGAAACTCTGCAACTTATATTGCAGAGGCAATATAAGTAGTGCTTAAAAAGAATTTTCTGACTCAAATGTACGAAACTATAGTTTAAAATTCCATGAAGTCTTCCATTAAGCGAGATATTAAAGAAAAAGAGAAAAGAAATTGGGTATGGAGAATGTTTAGAATATGAAGGAACCAAGCTTGTAAATATTTGAGTAAAAGTTTTGCATGCATTGAACTGAACTTAATTTTTTTATACCTTTGATTTATATGAATGAAAGAATTTGTTGTTTTTTAAGCATGTAACTCCAATCTGAGATGGAAAAGTTATCTGGTATTGCTAACCAAATCTTGGGTGCTTATAGTCTTTCTTTTTAATTTTTTCCCATTTTATGTATTCTTACAAGGTAGATTTTATAATTTTGAAGGTGAAAAGACAGAGTATAATACTAAGATTAGTACAGATTTAAAACTATAGAAAAATAGATAGCATAGAGGTTCTTGGTTAACTGTGGTAATTGGAACTAGTATTTCTGTCACTTAAAGATGTAGTTGTAAAGCATGATGTCATGCTTTAATAATTATATTACATTACTAATTAATGTACACATTAATAATTAAAGATTGCCATCCCAGCAGTTCCCAGTTGCTGTCATTAAGCAAGGACCTCCTTGCTACTTCCTGCCGGCTTCTACCAACTGAAGTCAGTGGGGAAGCTGGCAGGAAGTTGCAAGACACTTAGGCTGGCTGGCAGGCAGGTAAGTGTTTGCTACAAAGGAGGGTGCAATGCAAGTGCAATGAGTCTTGGAGTAGCTGCTGCCAGGTGCAGGGGGTGAGGTGAGGGACTGGCATGGTGCAAGAGCAGTGAGTTGGGGTAGCTGCTGCCAGTGGTGCAAGGATGTGTGAGGGCCTAATGCGGCAAGACAAGAGCATTGTGAGGCTTTGGGTAGGTGCTGCCAGGTGCGGGAGACTTAGCAGAGCAACCTGTGGTCTTCTCTGTCAGTTTTGCCATTGATCTTTGCTTGTGGGAAGCCGGCAGGGAAGATAGCAAATGGTGATCATGTTGCCATGAGACATTGCAGCTGTCATATGTGTGAGCCAGTTGCCAAATACCCAGATTGCGATCATGTGACCGCAGGGGTGCTGAGCTGGCCAAGCTTTGAGGACCAGTGGTAAGTATTGCTTGTTCAGTGCCATCATAACTTTATAAACAGTTGCTAAACAAATGATTGTTAACTGAGGACTACCTGAAATAGTAATTATAATAATGTAAATAATCTAATTTAAGCAGTAAAATAAGGGCGGATACCCAACAAATCTCAGCTAACCAAACAAAATAATATACGGGGTGCGGGGGGGTCATGTGCGCATGCGTGGGGGAACACGGGGGGTTGCACACACATGCGTGAGGGTGGGGCAGCACGGGGGGTCGCACGTGCATGCACAAGGGGGCGGGGTGCATGGGGGCATTGAATTATGGGTTAAAAACATAAAGTACTACGAAGTATTTCATCCCCACTCTCTAGTTAAAATATGTATCTATTGAATTTTAAAAACATTTGGGTAACACAGTTAAAAGGACACAGTCAGTAAGGACAAATTATAGGTAATAAACAATACATGAAGAGAATACTGTAGATAATATAGATTGTACATCAATTTTATATAGAGGAATCAAAGATCATTTCCAATACAAAGAATTGTTGCAGCTGTTACAACACATAGTTCAATATATTTTGAGGCAATATATCAGTGATGGCGAAACATTTTTTCCTCGGGTGCCGAAAGCATGTGCATGCACGCATGCCCCCACCCATAATTCAATGCCCCCATGCTCCCCACCCCCCTGCGCATGTGCGTGTGACCCCCCATGCGCTGCCCCGCCCCATGCATGTGCATGCAACCCCCCACGCATGCGTGCACGATCCCCCGCGCCCCGTTTTGGGCCTAGCAGGCCTCCCTGAAGCCTCCGGAGGCCGGAAACGGCCCATTTCCCGACTTCCGGTGGGCCCGGTAGGCCCGTTTTTCGCCCTCCCCAGGCTCCAGAGGCTTTCTTGGAGCCTGGGGAGGGCGAAAACGGCCTCCCCTGCCCCCTGAAGGCCGAAAACGCCCTCCCAGAGCCTCCGCGTGAGCCCTGTACTTACCTGGCATCCAAAACAGGCCGCGTGGAGACTCCTGGGACGGGAGGGGCGGCGTGGGTGGGGCCAGCCAAAAATCAGCTGGGCAGCATGCGCATGCGCGCTGGAGCTGAGCTAGGGCAACGGCTTGCATGACCGCAGATATGGCTCTGCGTGCCACCTGTGGCACGCGAGCCATAGGTTCGCCATCATGGCAATATATGGTTTAATAAAATGTAATAAAAACATCTCAAGATGAATTCTATATGAATTATTTCCCAATATTATTGCATGTTGAACATTGCTACTGCATAAAGAAGAAAATATGTTCATTGCATTTTGAGCATTTTGTAGAAGAGGAGTTGCTTACTTTGGTAATCGTAACTGGAGTAATGTATCAACAATCAAACGTAATATCAATTATATTATTCAGAGTAAAATTAATATTTTTCCATTGGAATTCCTACTGTTTCAGCTCTGTAATTATGTTCAAAATCTGCTTTGCATACTAATTCATATCTAGTTTCTTATGATTGCATTGTCTAGAAAATTACCCTTTAGCAGAACTTTAAAATCAAACAAATTTTGTAGAAGAGTAGACAAAGCAAAACTTTAAAAGTTTCATTTCTAGGTTTAGTTCCAAACTGTTAATATAATTTTAAACAGGATAGTGGGAGTAATAGTGGGAGATCACTGTTACTCAGAGGCATTTTAGTATAGTTACTTTATTTGAGATACATTTCAGTAATCTGATATTATAAATAATAAAATATGTGTCATTTGCAAATCATAACTATTTTGTTTTTACACTTATTTATACCCTGCTTTAAAAATACATGAAATTAATATGCTAAATTTGATGAACATTAAAAATGAATACTAAAATGAACAGTGATGACACCATTAAACTAATGCGGAAAACAAATCTAATTGAAGTACTGAAAAATGTCTTCCAAAATATAAAGGTTTCCAGTGCTCATCTAAAGATGGGATTAAAGGAAGCTGGCCAGATAATTCCAGAGCTATATTGCTGTTAGAAAGAAACACTTTAACATCATTTAATTTTTTATATCTATATAAAAATCTCCCATCTTTATTATTTTTACAAATAATTCAAGGTGACAAACATATCCAACACACCTTCTTTCTTCTATTTTTCCCCCAACAATAACCCTGTGAGGTGGGTTGGGCTGAGAGAGTGACTAGCCCAAGGTCACCCAACTGGCTTTCATGGTTAAAGCAGTCCTTGAACTCACAGTCTCTTTCTTTGTAGCCTGGTGTCTTAACCACCAGACCAAACTGGCTAAATATTTTCTAAAGATGAACAGAGGTATGGACATTGATGTTAAGATTCAGATAAACACAACACCATTCCCTCTGTTCCACAGAAAAGTGTTTTCCATTGCAGGAAATCTAAAAACAACCATTATTTATCATGCTTCCTCATTACTGTAAAGAAACTTCCGAGCATGAGATACGAACATTATTTTGTCAGTTTTCCCTCTCCTTTTGCTACAATAAATTTGAGAAAGAAAGGTATTGCAATGTGATGTAGATATAAAGTTGGAGGCAAGGAGACATCTAGGCGATGTCGGTGTCACCTCATTTGCATTCAGAAGCAGAATCCAAATGAATTAATTTGGGCTCATTCAGTCAGTGTTCTAACCTTTTTAATACTACCTGATCGCATGGAGCTTGCTATTTTGTGCTGCTCTTTCAATGATTCTATTACATTCTTTATTTTTTATTTTATTTTTTATTCTCTGTTCCTCAGTTTCAGAAACTTCTGCACTTAGTGGCTTCTTTCACATTTTATACCAAATTGTTGGATAGGATGTCTCCTTGATACTCATTTCCAAGATTGCGTGTAGTTGAATATTCTACCTGCTTGGCAGTTGTTTTTGAATTGAAAGTGCACAAATTGGATGATGCAAATTGGACGATGAGGAATAAATGACAGTGAATAAAATAGGGTCAATTTGTCAGTGAAATTAGCAGCAAATAAACTGACTACTGTATCAGGAACTAAATAGTAGGAAAGTCAGATTGCTGGCATTTATGACTATGGAATTATAAGTAGAATATGGATAGGAATACACTGAATATTAGAGGTCATCAGCTGTATCATTTCAAGTTTCCAGGAATGTATCATTTAAATATTTCCCAGTAAGAAAAAAAAAGCAATATTTAATGGCTACCCAGGGTACTTTTTTAACTGCCTTAGAGCTAACTGGCTTTATATGTTGTACAAATTAAAGCATGGTAGAATGCCAAGCACATGCCAGTACAACACCATAATATACAGTTGCAAGAAAAAGTATGTGAACCCTTTAGGATTACGTGGAGTTTTGCATGAATTGGTCATAAAATGTGCTCTGAACGTCATCTAAGTCACAACAATAGAAGAACACAGTCTGCTTAAAATAATACTACACAAACATTAGATGTTGCCATGGTTTAATTGAACATAACATGTAAACATTCACAGTGCAGGGAGGAAAAAGTATGTGAACCTTTGGACCTAATAACTGGTTGACCCTCCTTTGGCAGCAATAACCTCAACCAAACGTTTCCTGTAGTTGCAGATCAGACCTGCACAACGATCTGGAGTAATTTTGGACCACTCCTCTTCACAAAACTGTTTCAGTGTAGCAATATTCTTGGGATGTCTGGTGTGAATCGCTCTCTTAAGGTCATGCCACAGCATTTCAATCGGGTTGAGGTCAGGACTCTGACTGGGCCACTCCAGAAGGCGTATTCTATTCATTGTTTTGTTGAATTAATTGTATGCTTTGGGTAATTGTCCTGTTGCATCACCCATCCTCTGCGGAGCTTCAGTTGGCGGACAGATGGTCGTACATTTTCCTGCAAAATGTCTTGATAAACTCTGGAATTCATTTTCCCATCAATGACAACAAGCCGTCCAGGCCCTGAGGCAGCAAAGCAGCCCCAAAACATGATGCTCCCTCCGCCATGTTTTACAGTGGGGATGAGGCTGTGATGTTGGTGTGCTGTGCCCTTTTTTATCCACACATAGTGTTGTGTGTTCTTCCCACACAACTCAATTTTGGTTTCATCTGTCCACAGTATATGTTGCCAGTAGTGCTGTGGAACATCCAGATGCTCTTTTGCAAACTTCAAACGTGCTGCAATATTTTTTTTTTT
>QLTV01003388.1:4930331-4950860 GCA_003457575.1 Thermophis baileyi
ATGAGAGCTCTTTTCTGCGAGGCATGGTTCACAGCAGACAGTGCTTCTTGAAACCAGTAAACCCAAACCAGTTTTGTGGTTTTAAAGGGCAGGACAGCTGTCAGCGACACATCCAATATCATCACACTGATTGGAGTCAAGGTTGGCTCACTCCTGGCTTCAATTAGCTCTTGGAGAAGTCATTGGGCTAGGGGCTCACATACTTTTTCCTCCCTGCACTGTGAATGTTTACATGTTATGTTCAATTAAACCATGGCAACATCTAATGTTTGTGTAGTATTATTTTAAGCAGACTGTGTTCTTCTATTGTTGTGCACGACAGCTGTCATCAACACATCCAATATCATCACCCTGATTGGAGTCAAGGTTGGCTCACTCCTGGCTCCAATTAGCTCTTGGAGAAGTCATTGGGCTAGGGGCTCACATACTTTTTCCTCCCTGCACTGTGAATGTTTACATGTTATGTTCAATTAAACCATGGCAACATCTAATGTTTGTGTAGTATTATTTTAAGCAGACTGTGTTCTTCTATTGTTGTGACTTAGATGAAGTTCAGAGCACATTTTATGACCAATTCATGCAAAACTCCACGTAATCCTAAAGGGTTCACATACTTTTTCTTGCAACTGTATGTCATAGTTTACAAATAATAGAAAAGCATGCAAGAAAGGAATTTGAAACCAAACAATGCAGACTAACCTGTGAATTCTAAAAAGTTGGGGACAATGGAAAATTCTTGGCTTTGCACCAAAAAGTTAACAGTGTAGACACCAGATGGGTTTCCTATTCCAAATCCGCAATTCTAAACTAATCCATTTTCCTTTTTAAAAGGTATCTCGAATGAACTCTGATAGCTCTTTATAGCCTCTCCAATTCAATTGAAAATATTTTAATGGGGAAAGCATGCCCTAAATAGTTTTTTATGGGGCCAATGCATGGAAAAGAAAATGGGGGAAAAAAATTGGGGAAAAGTCCAAAATTGTTCATACTATTCTTCTTAACACTGTGAAGGAAATTGCCTTTGGGGCCAATGCATGGAAAAGAAAATGAAAAAAAAATTGGGGAAAAGTCCAAAATTGTTCATACCATTCTGCTTGTCCTTCAGTTTGTCCAGAAACAGGTTTCTAAGGACACTGGAAACACTACTTCAGATAGTTTTTAGTAAGATAAGTAGCCTATTATTATTTTTAAGTAACTGGTTTTTACAAGTAAAAAATGTGTAGTAGACTTCCTATTAGTTTTTAGACAACCATGTTTTTCAGAGACTGTGGATCTGCACCTAAACTCACAAAATTGCTGGAAAGAGGAGGGCAATGTTTACTGCTGCTAATGGATGGCATTGTAATTATCCACTGGTAACGTACTAAGGAGGGTGAAAAATATTTTGTGACACATTAGGGAAGGCAAGTCTATTTTCCTGCCTTCTTAGCAATACATCATGATCATCAACTCTTCTTCTGTCTGAAAACCAATTATTTCCTTGCTGAATTAAGTGCACCCTACATGTTAGGCATGTAATATATTTATAAAAGGAAGCACAGGATGATTCATCCATTGTGCAAAGAATTTTCAAGTCACTGCCAAACATAGCACTGCTGTTGGCATGGGAACTTTCCGTTTGTCAGAAGCAATTTAGCCATAGTAGTCCATTAACATGTATCACTTGAAGCAGCCACCTGTTATTTATTAATTTACTTACTAAGGCGTCTATGCCACTAATTATCAGGGGCTTTAAGTGGCTTACAGAATGGTGCAACAAAGGTTAAAAATAAAAATAAAAAATCCAGCACATAATCGCTGGATTTGGAAACCCCAAAACTATGACAGTGCCATTCCACTAAGCCTCCACATTCCCAATGCCTTTTGTTGTTTGCTGTGGCTGCCAATCACTGGATTTCAAAGATGAAATGGACAGTAGACATCAGCTTAATTATAGTTGGCAAAACTTTATTATTTCTATTTACTTACATCAGAGACCCTTTCCTGATCAGCCATGACAGATGGGAGAGGCAAACCATGGCAAAAGTCTATGCTGCACACTTTTAGTAGGCAGATTTTTAGCAGTCTTTCCCCTTTCCTTTCCAGGTTCTGTGATTTAATATGAAAGGACTTTTGAAGATGGGCACTGCTCAGTAATGCATCCAGAGATATCCTAAGGCAGGAGTCCCCAACCTCTGGGCCATGGCCCAGTACCAGGCCGCAGCCTATTTGCAACTGGGCCGGATGAGCAGTGGGCCGGTGTACACTCGCAGGCTGGCAGGCCAGCGTGCACACACTTGCGGCAGGCCAGCGCGCACACACTTGCAGCTCAACTTGTGCAAGTCGAGATGCACACATGCGTGCCAACCCACCGTTCGTGTGAGTCGACTGCACGCGCATGCACAGCGGCCCACCACTCATGTGGCCCGGTTCCCCTCTCCCCCTTCCTTATGAATGGAGAGGTGTTGACCTACAAATCCAGCAGATATATTTTTACTCTAAATCTGCTACCCTGTTTCCCCCCAAATAAGACATCCCCTGATAATAAGCCCAATCGGGCTTTTAGGTGCATGGCAATAAGGCCAAGCGCTTATTTCAGGGTTCAAAAAAATATAAGACAGGGTCTTATTTTCAGGAAAACACGGTAACTGTTAATTAAAACAAGTGACAGGAAGATAGCCAGGATAAATTACTAAATGCAGTCATGGTCATTATGTTAGATGGTTCATCCTGATGTTAGAACTCAATGAACTGTCATATTTGTCAGCCTTACCAGGTAGACCTGACAGGAAACATGATTAGATAAACTAATTCTGCTTTAGTGTAAAGCTACATTAATAGAATCTTGCAAGTCTGAAAGTACAATTCTCCCATTGATCCCTTCATTCTGAGCCCCTTGTCCCGCCTGCTATATAGCTGTACTATCTCTTATCTGACCATTCCCTAGGCCACATCTCTTCACCCCATCTCCCAAGGTCCTTCCCATCTACTATTACAATATATCAGAATGGCAGAGCATAATACAGCTAATGTAAAGTACATATATCGTTTCTTGTACCACTATGAAGGCCTATCACCGTGGTGGCGAACCTATGGCACGTTTCCGAACTTCCGGTTGGGCTGTTGGGTCCATTTTTCGCCATCCACAGGCTCCGGAGGCTTTCCTGAAGCCTGGGGAAGGTGAAAATGATCTCCCCCCCCCAACCCTCCGGAAAGCCGAAAATCAGCTGGAATCTGTTTTTCACCATCCACGGGCTCCGGAGACTTCAGTGAGCCCTGTGCGCATGCGTGGGGGAGGGGCAGCGTGTGGGGGAGGATTGTGCGTGCATGCGTGGGGGGAGGGCATTGCATTATGGGTGTGGGCACGCACGTGTGCGCTATCGCGCGCGCGCCCTTTTGGCACCCGAGAAAAAAAAGGTTCGCCATCACTGGCCTATCACATGAAAAGACAGCAATTAGCTTTAGTTATAGGAAATTCCCAATACAACAAAACATATGAAGTTTACTATCCAGTAAGACTCAATACCTCTCCAGCTTTCAATTGTCCCATCCCTCCTTTTACCAATACCTTCGTTCTGGTACGGCCAAAAATTTTCGATCACTGTCCCATTGTCTCCAAGAATCAATTGTGCAATTCTCTCCTCTCCCTTTAAATGTAGCTCTGGCTTTCCCAGATCTAAATGAAAGGGCAATATTTACTTCCCAATAGTAGTCAAGATCTATTACTCTCTCCTTAAGGCTATGGCTTGCAGTGCCAAACCAAATTGGAGATATATATTCCCATAAGTTTGGGAACTGAAATGTACTTATATAGTATTTCTTGCCCTATAATGATTCAATAACCAGATTCAATAGTCATTTTGTGAATCCAGAAATGAAGACACAATTTGAATGTGCTTTTATTAACTTTTCCATGAGTCCTATGGCTAAAACTAATGCTGTTGATTTCCCATTGTTACATTGTTATGTTCCATGGTATTTGCATTTGTGATGTATCTCTTAGATTTCAAATGATGTTTCAGACATGTTAGAGAACCTATTGTTTTTTATGGGTAGTGCTCTCTATGGCTGTATAAATAATTGTAACACAGCATTCTTTTCACTGCTTGCTAAGACAGCAGCCCCCAACCTTTTGGGCACCAGGGACCGGTTCCGTGGAGAGAGGTTTTCCCATGGACCAGAGGGGGTGTGGTTTCATGTGCTGCCTACATCCCGCGGATGGAGCTTCGCTTGTTTGTGCGGCCCAGTTTCTGGCATGCTGCGGCCTGGTGCTGGTCCATGGACCAGGGGTTGGGGACCCCTATGCTAAGAATCTCCATCAAATGGGTTAGGGGGATTGTTTTGTGAATGCAATGATTGATAGATTTGGCTCTTCTTCCTGGACATTACGGGATTAACATTGGTGCAATCCTTTAAATGAACATGAAAATATTTTTGGTCATTTTACTCACTATGGTTTTGGATACTGTTGATACTGATATCTCATGAAAGTATTACTCTACTGTTCATAGCAACTGGTTTATAAGATTTAGTGCATTTTCATTTAATGAATTATAAACATATTGCTGTAGACGTTTTGTTGTATTCTAAAATATAAAAAAAGATTTCAGTGTTTTATACTGCTTGAAAAAGCATGGCTTGATAAACAACTTGAAAACATTTTAAACAAATAATGCAAATATAATGCACATTAGATAAATAGAATCACAGCTGCCATTCAGTTTTATTTCCATCCATTGATAGGCTGCAGGAAGCACTATATGTGTCTAATGGTTCCCAAGAAAGAACTTCAGGTCTCCTTAGGATCACATAATTTTAGGAAAGCACATTACACAGATTGTTGTAAACCAATGGCACATATTTCTATATATTAAAGGGCAATCAAATCAGATTAGGAAAAATGTGGAAGCTTTTCATTAGTAAGAAAATAATCAAAAGCTTCCTTACCTTTTGGGAGATATAATTTATGTCTCACTATAATTAAAAATGGCTTTAAAAACCAAACCAAACCAGGATGGCGTACATTTTGCCGATGAGTGCATGCCCATGCTCAAATCAGGCATCCAAAACTGGATGGTTTCATTATTGCTGAATCATTTTTACTTTCAACAAAAAGTATTCCATGCATGAAAAATGCACTTAAAAAAGAAATAAATTTGTATCTGTGCAAATTTAACTGCTTGTCTTAGCATAATTTTGCTTAGATTAACCAGTGTTTTCCAATTGTCTCTATTTTCCTTGCTAGTTAAATCATTTTAAGTCTGAGCAATTAGTCCCAGCAATCCTTAAAAAATTTACATTGAACAAATTTTGGGTGATGCTATATCGAGGTAACTTTTAAAGAGATTATTTTTAAATGTCTTATATTTAGTAAATAAACAAAATGTGGATTTTGGAATGCAGGTAGCCCTCGCTTACAACCACAATTGAGCCCAAAATTTCTGTTGCTAAGTCAAACATTTATTAAGTGAATTTTGCCCCATTTTACGACCTCTCTTACCACAGTTGTTAAGTGAATCACTGCAGTTGTTGAGCGAATCTGGTTTCCCCATTGACTTTGCTTGTCAGAAGGTCACAGAAGCTGATCACATGACCCCCAAAGCACTGCAACTGTCATAAATATGAGTCAGTTGCCAAGCATCTGAATTTTGATCACGTGATCCCAGGGATGCTGCAACGGTCATAAGTGTGCCGTTGTAACTTTGAAGGGTCACTAAATGAACTGTTGTAAGTCGAGGACTACCTGTATATTTGTTGGCAAGCAGTTTAGCTTGATTCCTGTCCATTGTTTTCTCTACAGCACAGCCCGTTCTTTGCTGAACAGCTTACGGCCTTTCAAGTCTGGCTAACAATGGGAGTGGAAAACCGCAATCCTCCTGAACAGCTCCCTATCGTATTGCAGGTGAGTTGTCTTGACAGCCAGCTGGACTACTAGCTTAGCTGAGGCTGCTGAAATGTGGGCAACCAGCCAGCTGCAAATTTGTCTGTGTATTTATGGACAATGCCTTTCTATGACTTCTTTGCTCTTTGCCAGATGGAGGTTGGGTAAATAAATTATGTGGATGGCACTGGAGACTAATTGGAGCTCGTTGTTTGCTGGGCTTTTGCTGATACAGACACATTACACGCAAGCAAAATCCCATTCCCCCACCTAGCCACATGCTCTCAGTTAAGCATAAATTGACATTGTAGAACTATTAGCCTTTTTGCTAGAGAATTTCACTCAGCTGTATAGTCACAAAGCTCTTGTTCCAAGCAGCCAGGTTTGATCCATACCTGGCCTCTTACCATCCATAATGCAGTGGCTACTGGTGACAAGAGGGCCTGGTAAGAATAAATATCCCCTTGTTAGTATTAGGTGAATTTCTCTTTTTTGCTCTACACAAAGAGAAACAAGAAAATATTCCAAATGACATGTTCACACTCCAGGTCAGAATCTGGGGAGAAATGTTTTTGACAAGAATATAAAATACTATCAGTTTTCTCTTCAACTCTGCCTAATTCCTGTATGCTTCATCATTGTTCCTGAAGTTGAGAAACAAAGTTATACACATTTAATAAAAATATTAAAATAGACAATTTACATGTAAATAAATGATTTCATAATCAACATGTTCACGTACTACATGTGTTATCCAGTACATTTAGCATCTAGGTTTTGAAACACATTCATCTTTGCTCTTTTCCATATGCTGGAAAAACACCATCATCATTGTAGAAATTTACTAAGGTTTACTAAAATGTCACAATTTAGTATCCAACTTTTCACTGTTTCATCAGGCAGAATGTTCAACAAAGTGGGAGGAGAAGCAAAAAACTGGGTACAGTCTAGGTCTCCCAGGTCAATAGTTCCTCTGATAAAGTTTTCAGGATGCATGTCATTATATGATACATTCAGGATTATTGAGGTGCAAAGTTTGTTCCCTAATCATTCAAGGGTATTCGGTTTATTAAATATTCCTCTAAGAATAAACAACTATTGTATTATTCAGTTGTTTTTTTAGAATTATACATTTATGCTGGAAATCTTATCTGGTTATAATACAAAACAGTTCTAATTCTGACAGGAACTAGATTAGTAGCTATTGCCAACATTCTTTGGGGATATTTGGTTTCCTTTCCTTTCCTTTCCTTTCCTTTCCTTTCCTTTCCTTTCCTTTCCTTTCCTTTCCTTTCCTTTCCTTTCCTTTCCTTTCCTTTCCTTTCCTTTCCTTTCCTTTCCTTTCCTCTCCTCTCCTCTCCTCTCCTCTCCTCTCCTCTCCTCTCCTCTCCTTCCCCTTCCTTTCCTCCCCTTCCCCTTCCCCTTCCCCTTTCCTTTCCTTCTGCCAAGAGGAATAGGGTTACATTATTCTACCTATTCAAGGGCATCCATTTTCATCTTGTATAATGGGAAAAGACTCTCAGTCCCACTTAGCAGCGCTGTCTTGTAATATGGGTGACAGCGTCATCAATCATTGTGAGTCCGACTCTTCATTTTCTACAGTTTCTGCAGCCTGGGAGTTTGTTGTGGTGATAGATGGACAGTTTATCTCTGACAAAGCAGTGAGACAGACAGATTTCTTGTCCAGCAACAGATATGCTGAATGACTTGACAGCAGAGAGCTATACAGATAATTAATTTTGCAGCAATACTGAAATGCCCACCTGCTTCTTCATGAACAAGGGTGATCACACCACTGCAAAAGCCAGCAGAAAGGTAGAGATTCATTAAAGCAAGTACAATCACATTGTTTCATCAAATTTGAATGACTATGCAATTAATTAATTTGCTCAAAAAGACCCCCAAAGGGCATTTTTATGCTTTGGGCCTAAAGCCAGGTACCTATGCAAAAGGTTTTTCCAGCCACAGAAAACAGCTTTTATAAATAGCTTTCTTTGACTTTTTAAAAACAAATCCCTTTAGAATCTCTGTTCTCTTGGGAGAAGCATGACACAAAGAGATTGCTAAGGTAGAGAGGGGGATGAAGTGGCACATGGGTGGTGGGGAAAAGCTTGGAGCACCTTAATCCTCAGGGAGGGATTTGCGTTCCAGACTGTATCTCACACAGCTCCATAGGATTAGTAGTTGCCCTGTGGAGACAAAGCCTAATTGTAGATGCAAAGGGTGGTTTTGTTTTAGTCACCGGTACTGGCTCTTTGACCTGTGCTATGTATCCAATGCTTTGAGTTGATAGTTTGATATTTGCAAATCTACTGAATGTGAGTTTGTGTGTGTGTATGAATAAAAATCTCCCCTGCCTGTTCTGTATATTTCCCTCTCTTATCCCCAAAATAATTGTTCTTATTATTGTACAGGACTCAGAGGTTGATACATAAGAACTAAAACCAAACTAAAATGTTCATTTTGATTGTGCATTAAATAAAAAATAAGTAGATTTTACTACATCCTATTTCACAAACAAAATACTGATCCTGAAAATAGTTCTATATCCATTTCTATAAATGAATATAGCTTTTCTTATGCAGCTTGTGAAAATATTGTATCTGAAAGACTGAAGCTTTCCCTTAAATTTTCCCTTAGATTTACTTCGTGTCTAGACTAGAGCATGGGCTTTTGGCTTGCCTGGGCTGCATTAAATGAAAGGAATTGTCTTGGACTGCATAAAATATACATAATATAGTTAATGTACATAAATATCACTAAAATTATATAATAATGTTAAAAGTTTATAATCTTGTAGGATTGCATTACTAGCTGTCTAGGGCCACATGTGGCCCATGAGCCACAGGTTGGACACACCTGGTCTAGAGCAGCGGTCACCAACTGGTGGTCCGCGAGAAAATTTTGGTGGTCCGCAGAAACATTATTTGCATTTTTTTATATTGCACTAAATTAGGGGTCCTCAAACTACGGCCCCTGGACCAGATACGTGCAATGAACTTTGTGTTGCTGCAGAGTCTCCCCCTTCAGGGTCTTTTTGTGCAGGTCGGAGGGGGGTAGAAATTCCGACTTGGGGTCTGCTTCAGCCTCCTGGTGCGGGGCTTTGGGCGAAGGCTGGAGGGAAGTGCCGCTGGTGGCAAAGAGCCGGAGGGCCTCTTTCCAGTGGGACTGTATCATGGCCTGGAACTGGCTGACCATCTCAGCCCACTGAGCCTCCAGGTGCTGGCCTTGCACTCCCGCAGGTCTTCCCGCTATTTGGAAAGCCTATGCTCCTCAGTGAGGTGCTTCTGCTGAGCCTCCTTCTCGGTCAGATCCAATTTGAACTGAGACAGCTGTTTTGCCAACTCTTTCTCGTGGTGGCTGCTTAGCTCCAACAACTGCTTGCTGTTGGGGCCCTAAGGAGCCCGGGCGGGCAGGCGAGGAGTGGCTGGGAGGGGAGGGGCGAGTAGAGGCCGGTGAGGCGCCCCTCGATGTGAGTGACATCGAGTTGGCCACACCCACCCAGTCACATGACCATCTAGCCACACCCACCAAGCTCATTAGGCAGATCATATTAGTGGTCCGCGGGATTTAAAATTATGAATTTAGTGGTTCCTGAGGTCCTAAAGGTTGGTGACCCCTGTTCTAGAGTATAAGTGCTTTTTAAATTGTTTGCAAGTGTTGCCTACTGTATGATAGCCCAGCCATAACAAGCTCTGAACTGAAATCTATTCTATGTTGGTGTGGGTGTATATACTTGGAAAAGTATATCTTCCACAAAATAGAATCTCTCATTTCAGCTGTTGAATAGAGAACCCTGTGAAAGGATAAGATAGAAAACATTGGCGCTTATTAAAAGCCCTGACATTAAAATTACAAGACCTGCATCACAGTGTTATCATGTCAATGATACATTACACAGTTTTTACCAGTCATATCACTATACAAGTATACATAATATGTAACAATACACAATAATATCAATAAATGATCAATCAAATACAATAGATGATACTACACCTCACTTAGACAATACTGCTATTCTCTTCCCTTAAGGCCTTTGGCATAACTAGGTTTTTAAAAGTTTCCAGAAGTTCATGAGGAACAATTTCTTTTATTAGTCCATTCTCCTGTGACCTTTTTCTTTCTAGCTGGTGAAAAAGAAAAAAAATCAGCTTGCTCTTTAATAGTACATTAATTTTATATTTGTTAGAGTGCAGTCTTTAATATAATATGAGATAGACATCAGAATTCAGGAGACAAGAATAAAAGTGAGAAAAAGTGCCACTATTAAATAAGAAGGAAGAACATTGTATAATGCATAAAAGTGTTGAGACAACCTAAAATTTATGATCCCGATCAAGAATCTTAACTAAATTAAAATAGAGGTGCACAGAGCACATGTGAATCCCAAAGCTATAAATTCTGTTGATTTTTCCAAAAGTGGTTTCTGAATTATAATTTTCTTTTGACAAAAAGGGGAAATTATGACATATGTGGGGAATAATCTTATTAACTGTGTTTAATTTAATTTAAATTTAATCAAACATAATGTTACCCTTGCACTGGAGTGCAATCCACAGCTCACCACTCAAAGTTAAGTGTGGAACTTAGATCAGGAAAGGTTGTATATCCCTGACTTCAAGCAGAGTTAGGTTTTAGCCTCCTAATTTGAAAGGTACAATGTCATTCTCCCACATTAGGGAGACCGCTTTCCCCCAGAAGCAAGGTTAATTGGTTGTGGGACTAAAGAGAGAACGGCCTAGCTGCCTATTTATGACGTTAACAGATTGCTAGCTTTTTCTGTGACAGCAAATTGAAAGCTAAAGAATCATCTTATTATTTGGAAACTAAGAAATTCACCCTCTGGCTTGTGTGCAGTTTCTGACTTTGAATAGAACACTTCTCTGATTTTTTTTTATTTTTTTTATTTTTTATTTTTATTTTTTTTGAGTGGGGTGGAGAGGAATGGAGTTCCTCATGTATTTAAAACGGTAAAGATAGCGGGGTTACGTGTCTCATATCTGACAGTGGATAAATGCCTTCTGCAAAAATATATATGATTAGTGGTTCCATTTCTTGAAGTGTATTCATTGTATATAGTCTATTTCTGGTATTTTGGGAAAAACTGATTTGGGCAGCATGGATGGGCAGACTGTTATTTGCTGACTGTATGTTGCCTCCTCCAACACAATTGCAATACCTTGATGCCATTGTGCCAGGAAGTGAAATTGTCACTTTTTTTGTGTGTTTAGAAAATGTGAGATGGCCATAAAGGGAGCTTTAAGCCTTGCAAAGCCACTTATTTCACACATTAAAATGTCCCAAACTCCCCACCCACACATTTGAGCCACATTTTCTCTTTTGGGGAGTTCAGGGGCAACATGGTATTGTTTTTAACTCCTCCAATAAAAAAAGAGAGAGCAAACAACAGCCAAAACGTTTGGCCCTATCCACTTCAATAATACTATTCTTTAAGTCTTGTCCTTTGCAGTCCACAGGTAGGAAGCAATGGCAGAATGTAAGTCTCAGGTCCAAGATCATTATCCAGGCCAGATCACAAAGCTCTGAAATCCAAAATAATTGGCCATGTGTGATTTTGTGGTGTTTTTTTTAAATGGCAATTCTTGTTTTCTCTGATTTTTACAGGTATTGCTGAGTCAAGTACATCGGCTACGAGCTCTTGATTTACTTGGCCGCTTTTTGGATCTGGGTCCTTGGGCTGTTAGCTTGGTGAGTCCATATTACAGCCTTTGTCCTGAAAAAGGAAAGACGCTTTTTATATCATCAACATGTATGTCTGATGAACTGGATGTGGAAAATAATGTCCCATGAGAGATGGCCGCTATGTATCCCGCAATTGGATGTCCTCAGGTCACTATAAATCAGGCTCTCAGAATTTGACCAACTCTGCAAATGGTTGAGAATCTTGTTATCTGCTGAAATTCCCATCGTTGTTCAGCCTCTTCCATTCCATCTGAAGCTGGGCCTAACAATATTAAAAAGATGTAATTTGACTACTCAGGCACTTTCTTGTGGGCATGCTGATAATGTACAATTTCCTAGAATAAAATGAGAATTGGAACTAGAAGAGCTCCCAGCTATTATAATTTTTATTCACACAAGGACTGTCTAGACCTTAAAAGGAGGCTGCTTAGCACCATGTAAAAATCGGAGCTATTCCAGCTTTGCTTTTTAATTGAGAAAGCAAGACAGAAACTTTGAAAACTGCAGTGTTAAAAAGAAAAATAAATCAGGAGGAAAGGGAAAGGACGTGGGCGGTTAAGAAAGAATAATTATGTTTGGGTTTTGTGTATATCTGAATATGTTTAAAAAATCTTAAGGAGTGATGCAATTTAAAGATTCGCATTCAGTATTTCTATCAAAATGTCACTTTCCCTATTAGGAAATACATTATTAATTTGTGGCTAGATTAGAAAAAACTTACTCTACATTTCAGAACTTTTGTGGTAGTGATTTTCCAGACAGAACAATTTTCTGTGTCTCTAAACATCATGATCCAATGAAAGATGTGCTGTAATTTTTCATTGTTTAGCAATAACAAACCTGAATTGAGTTCCAAATTGTCATATGGAAAACTACCTTAGTACATTAAGTTCTGAACAAAAATGTATCAATCAACTTTGGGTAAAACCAGATAATTAAAATTATTGCACAGCATCTAGGAATAATGTTGACAGGAAACAAATATGCAGATATTAGCTCTTTAACGTCTTTACTGCCAGAAGTGGGGGCAGGAGGTTCTTGATGCCAGCCCTATATTTATATCCTTTCTCAATTGTCTTTTCTGTTAGGCTTTATCTGTTGGCATTTTCCCCTATGTATTAAAACTGCTTCAAAGTTCTGCTCGAGAACTAAGACCTCTTCTGGTTTTCATCTGGGCCAAAATCCTTGCAGTGGACAGTGTGAGTAACCATTAAGTGTTAATTGACCAAAAGGCAAAATATGATACAGGGGGTCCTCAACTTATGACCATTCATTTACTGACCATTCAGAGTTAACAATAGTAGGAAAAGGTTGCTTGTGACTTAGGACCATTGCAGCATCCCCGTGGTCACATGACAAAAATTCGGGCGCTTGGCAACTGGCATGTATATATGACAGTTGTACTGTCCTGGGATCAGGTGATCCACATTTTTAACCTTCCCAGCCAGTTTCCGATAAGCAAAGTCGGGGGGGGAACCAAATTCACTTAATGGCCACATGATGCACTTAATAACAGCAGTGATTGACTTAACCACTGTGTCAAAAAAAGTCATAAAATGGGACAAAATTCATTTAACAACTGCTTTGCTTAGCAAAGGAAATGTTGGGCTCAATTGTAGTCGTAAGTCGAGGACTACCTGTAGTTGTGCAGGGCTTTCGGTTTCACCTACGAAAGGTGCTCCACAGCACATGGGGACATGAAAATTGCACTTGCTTAGAGCTCTTTAAAGCTCATGGGGAAAAGTGTTGCTTTAAGATGTTGCAAATAGATGTTATATTCAAACTTCCAGACATTCCAAAGCACAGCCTTGTAGAAAACTTGAAAAGTTCTCCTTCCAATGATTGCTTGCCTAAAAAGTGAGCAGATTTGTTTCCAGATGAAGTAAGAGCAACAAAATTAACTTTGTCTCGTGGTTGGAATTTAACTTTTGGGTCTGCTGTTTAAAAAAAAATCAGCTTTGTTTACATCTTTTTCTCTTTCATTGGAAATAGAATGTTATTACCTGACAATAAATTTAAACTGATTTCTACAAGAATATAGAAAAATTGGGAAATCAAATTACAATTTTTGTAATGAAATATAAAACATTTTTAAACAGTGAGTTATTCCGCTGGGGAATTACAGCTTTATTGAAGACTATAAAATACCCATTATTAGGCTATCAGCATTTGGGGCCAAGGAATAGAAAATACATAGTTCATGAAATTTTCAAGCCTGGACATGATCTCTCCTCTCTAACCTGTGCTGAAGTTTAAATAAATAAAATTCTCAAAGTCCAAACCATTTTTGTTGGTGAATTAATTTAACAGACAAAGACAGTATCTAGACAGCTTAGTCTATTTTGGAATGAGTTCCTTCAAGTAATATATATAGGCATGAAAATAAACTGTGCTGGAAATATGGTCATCATAGACAATAGTGAAGTGCAGACTCTTCATTTTTCTCTGACCACCTAATGGTTTTGTAATCTAATATTAGTTTTATGTATTCTACATGAGACAGTATTTTATATGTGCACAAATATTCATTTGCTCTTCATATACTTCTCTCGGTCTGCCTGCCCGTGTTTACAAATGTTTAGCATACATTGCACATTAAAGTAATTGCAAATGAAAATTATTAGCTACTGTAAAAATTACAACATCAAAAGCTATTTTAAAGCCTAAAATTCGTTGTTGTTGACTGATTCTTTATATTGCCTTGTCTGATTAATGCTCTTAAGCACAAGCAGCAGCCATGATCAAGGACTGGCATCTTTTCCCGCTAATCTAGAGTTATGTTTAGTGTTATTAAATATATTTTGAATAATGTTTTTAAAAGATTTTAGACAGCAAAGAAAATGAGAAATAGTCCTCAACCTGTTTCGGGGGGGGAAAAGAGCTTATCTTTGATGAATACTTTTGTTTAGCTGGGCAATCAAACCTCCATGTATAATTCAGAATAAGAATATATTCACTGAATAAGCCATGCAACACTGTGCAGATCTATAACAACAATAACATTTTGTCTATGGGAGTAGAGGACATAATCTCTTCTTTGAAAATTGGACCAAGAAGGG
The DNA here is from genome assembly GCA_003457575.1 of Thermophis baileyi. Classification (NCBI taxonomy): domain Eukaryota; kingdom Metazoa; phylum Chordata; class Lepidosauria; order Squamata; family Dipsadidae; genus Thermophis; species Thermophis baileyi. Next base: position 4,944,957 of record QLTV01003388.1, read on the forward strand.
TATAGTCTTATTTATTCAAGCCATGCTTTTCTGCCCAATACTAGGGAACGTAAGAGGACAATGTATTTGTAATATTGCAATACAATATTGAATTGAATACATTGTTAATTTTCCCTGACAATTTATCAGAGTATTTTAAAAGAAGCATGAAATGTAATGATGTTTGAAGAGGAAGGAGTAATGAAGTGAGGAAAGGGAATGGTGGTGCCTGACCACCACAACCCACAAGCCACCCAGAATCGCTTGGTAGCAAGATGGGTGGTATACAAATAAATTAATAACAATAAAATAATAAACGATCCTCTTATAAGGTTCAGGCCCTGATGAAGGCATTTCTGATTTGGCCAGTGTGTTCCAGAGCTAATTGGGTTTTTTTAACACTTATGTCAGGGAATGATGATTGCGGACAAATATCCTAGGAGCATGACTGCGTATTACCTCAGTTGCTGTAATCAGTCACTAGAAACTCTGGTTTGCTGTATTTGCCATGAGAAAAAAATTGCAATTAATTGTTCTTCTAGCAATAGCAATAGCACTTAGACTTATATACCGCTTTACAGTGCTTTACAGCACTCTCTAAGCGGTTCACAGAGTCAGCATATTGCCCCCAACAATCTGGGTCCTCATTTTACCCACCTCGGGAGGATGGAAGGCTGAGTCAACCTTGAGCCGGTGAGATTTGAACCGCTGAACTGCTGAACAGTCAGCTGAAGTAGCCTGCAGTACTGCACTCTAACCACTGCGCCACCTCGGCTCTCATCTCTTCTGTAATGAGTAATAGTGCAATAGAAAAAATCAAATAGTAGAATTAAGGAAGGGTGTTACAGAGATATTCTCAAGTTGCTGTCCAACTACTGCTATGCTCTAGACCAGGGGTCGGCAACCTTAAACACTCAAAGAGCCACAAAGGTCCTAAACGGAAGACCCCTGTTCAATTCTGGAGCCGACCGGAAGTCCGGTTCCCGCACCATAGAGTCTCCTCCTAGCATGGCGTCCTTTTTCCTCTGCTGACCGGAAGTCCGGTTCCCCCACCATAGAGTCTCCTCCTAGCGCGGCGTCCTTTTTCCTCTATCTGTCCTAACCAAAAGCCCTATCAATTGTGGAGCAGACTGGTGACAGGGAGCCGCCGGAGAGGGATGAAAGAGCCACATGCGGCTCCAGAGCCGCGGGTTGCTGACCCCTGTTCTAGACTAATGAATTACAAATTGAGCTGTGATTCAGAAAATGCTCAGTTCATATCTTCCCTCTGTATGAATTTAGCGCTAGACAGATTAGTTTCTCTCAGCTACCACATGTAATTTAATAATACCTTAAGTCAATACCTTAAAAGGTTGTTGTAAGAATTACAATGTCTGGAAGTGCTTGATACTGTAGAATTGACAAAGCATAGTGGGCAAGAAACTAATCAATATTCTAGATGTCCATAGGAGAGCAAAATGCAAGTATAAATAACACAAGTTTAAAACAGACTTAGTTTGAGCTTGGTTCAGTTAGAGCTGTGTCTTCACTATATACACTTATTTTAAAAAGTATTTGTCCCTTTCAGATTTTCTGAATTTTTGCATATCTTTGTTGCTGAATATTATCAGAACTTCAGAGGGCTTATTGACAGATAAAGGAAATCTAAGTGAACAAATAACACTAACACCAAAGGTTGCAAAGACTTTTTCATACATTTTCAATGCATGAACTATCCTAACTGCTGATGGCATGCAAAATATCTGCACTGAATAGAAACAGTGAAGTTCAAAACACCTACTTATTTTCTTCCTGTTAGCTTTTAATATGTGTTTTCTCTGAACAGAAGTATCTCCTGCTCTTTATTCTTTTGTTTGCCGGATTAACAAAGAATTTGAAATGCAGAAAGGGAAGGATATTTATAATTATGCAATAATACATATTCCTTTAGCAGCCTTTACAATTAAAGATTTTTTTCCATTTAGTCAGTATAAATAGGTAGGGACAAGTCTCTCTTCTGTATATTTTTGTGCGTGCTTTGATTGGATGTCTTCATGAACATTTCATTCTTTGAGTATAGTTGGTCTCCCGTACCACTTAAATAACATTCTTTCATTGGAAATAAGCAGAATTTTCTTTAAAAAAAATAGAGCCTGTATATTTTTAATGAAAAGAATGAATTTGTTTACTTGTGTATAATTCCTGAAATCTGAGTCAAAGTCAGGAAAAGAGAAATGAACAGGAAATAAAACATTTTCCCTACATCTCTTAAAATGCTTGGAAAACACTGATAGGCTCTCTGACCCAATGGTGCTTTTTCAAAAGGCAACTGTACTTTCTTTCTTTTTTCCTTGAAGATGTTTAGCTTCTTCAGTTCTTGGATGAAATGTCTTCAAGGAAAAAAACAAACGAAGTCTAGTTGCCTTTTGAAAAAGCACCTTTGGGACAACCATGACCTGGATGGTTGAGAATCTCCATAGACATCTGGTAGGCTCTGAGTTTCTTCTGGTGCTTTTAGTCTCAGGGCAATGACACTGAAAGAATAGTCACAGCCCATCTCCACTTCACCTTTCAGCCTGGCACTTGTAAATCCATATCCAACCTTGGTGGTTCCCTCTTTGCAGTTCTTCCTCCCTTCCCCTCTGTCTTAATTCCCTCAACAGGTCAAGTAAAAGGGTCAGAGTTTTCATAGTTTTACATGAAAGCAATGTAAGCCTGCTTGGAAAAGCTGAGTTTGGATGGTACTCCCTTATAATCCATTGTCTCGGGGGGGGGGGGAGTCGTGACCCACGCTTTGAGAAAGACTGTCATGGATAGTCAGTCAATAAATACAACTATACTTAGGTAATGATCAGTGCCTGAATCAAATTTATGTTCAGCCTACACAGAAAAATGGCACATCACTAAAAATAGTGACTATAATAAAAGAAGCATAATTGATGCTACACATCCATTTCTGATGGCACATAAATTTGGGGAGAATTAATACATCATACTAATAAGAGTGGTGTCAGTGTGATGCTTATAATAAATAAGTGAGAAACAACCACATTAGTACGGTATAAAGCTGTACAATTTCAAAAGGAAAAAATGGACACTCTTTAAGTTGTGTGTCTAAGTATCTGTGAAACATCCTTCAGGCAGAAATTGTAAAGAGTAGTAAGATGTCATAACCACTGATATCCTAATGAAAATGCATATGCATTAACAATCCTTAGAGCATAGACTTCCATGGCAGAGCCATCTTTTCTCATATGACATGAGGCCTTGTGATTCTATTAGGAAACTATCTCCTTTCCTTACCAATTAGTAACTGATGGGCAACACTGTTGAAAAGAATCCAAACATAAGTAGTCATTTCAACCCTAAGTCTCCCAGGACAAAAAGCTCCACTTTATTTCGTAGCTCTCTGTAACAGGCATCGTTAATTACCTCAGCAATGGAATACTGTATTCTTCTTCATTTGTATCTTTCTTAGCTTCTTTCTTTTGACAGTTATGTCCTACCTTTCTTTATGCCTTATTACAGATTTTAAAAATGCATTGGCACTGCTCCTGAAGTGCCTGTTATGTATTATCCAAAAGGAAGATTCAAGTCAACTTTCTTTGGAATATAACTTTTGCCTTTTATATAAATATATCTATGTTTATATTCATTTGTCCTCTTTTTTCTGGCCTTAATATGTCATCCCCAAAGCCTGAACCGAGGTGGTAATACAGGGTGTCTCAGGAAACAGTTGATAATGGGAATTCTTGAAGGTATAAATCAGGCTGCTGCATTCTTGTTTATTTAATTCTCATCTCATGGGAAATGTGAGGAAAGTTCACTTCCAAGGGAAATTTTTCCTCATGGAAAAACAAGAGTATGTCCCATCCTCATTATTAAACACTAACAAAACAGTGGATGGTGTTTTTGTGCAGAACTGAAGGATTTGAAGAACGTTTGCTGTGCTTTCAGTGTGCCCTGCTCCAGGATTCCTAGGAGGACCATCCCAGTTACAGATGGCAATCAATCTCAAACTGGCAAGCAATTTATAACCCTGTTTAGTTAGTTATTTCAAAGGTGCTTTTTCAAAAGGCAACTGGACTTTTTTGTTTTTTCTTGAAGACATTTCACTGAAGAAGCTTCCTGGATGAGAAGCGAAACATCTTCAAGGAAAAAACAAAGAATGTCCAGTTGCTTTTTGAAAAAGCACTTTTGGGACAACCATGACCTGGATGACTGAGAATCTCCATAGACGTTTAGTTAGTTATTTGATTTGCAGGTAGTCCTCGACTTACAACCATTAGTTTAGTGACCGTTCCAAGTTACAACAGCCCTGAATATAGTGACTTATGACCATTTTTCACCCTTACGACCAATGGTCATGTGATCAAAATTCAGATGCTTGACAACTGGCATGTATTTATGATGGTTGCAGGGATCACGTGATCACCTTTTGCAACCTTCTGAGAAGCAATGTCAATGGGGAAGCCAGATTTACTTAATTACCGTGTTATTAACTTAACAAATGTAGGTTGAATGTAAAATGGAGCAAAATTCACTTAAATAACTGCCGTGCTTAGCAATGAAATTTTGGGCTCAATTTTGGTCATAACTCAAGGACTACATATATATTGGCTTTTCTACAGGAGCTCAGGCAATGTATATGTCTCTCCCCCTCCCTTCATTTTCTCCCACAACAACTCTGTGAGGTATATTAAGTGAGACTAATTAGTCTAAAGCAGGGGCCCCCACCCCCCCAGGTTGTGGCCTACTACCGGGCCACGGCCTGTTCAGAAGTACGTATGCGTATTTGTTTAGAGACAGATACAATTAGATACAATTAATGCTTATTGTTTTAGAATACGTGTTTCAGTATGGCTGTATTATTTTGGTTGTTTTACTAACATTTATCTCTTGACAACCTGGGGTGTGTGTGTGTGTGTGTGTGTGTTGTTTTCCATAAAATCTAAGCAACTGCACTTAAATTTTGATGAGGCTATCAGGCATGCTCCTGGAGAGATATTTTGGTTTATTTCTTTAATAGTTCCTTCTTGTTGTTGTTGTTGTTAGTTTGCGAAGTCGTGTCCGACCCATTGCAACCCCATGAACAACGTTCCTCCAGGCCTTTCTGTCCTCTACCATCCCCCAGAGTCCATTTAAGCTCACGCCGACTGCTTCAGTGACTCCATCAGCCACCTCATTCTCTGCTGTCCCCTTCTTCTTTTGCCCTCAATCGTTCCCAGCATTATGCTCTTCTCCAGTGAGTCCTTCCTTCTCATTAGGTGGCCAAAGTATTTGAGTTTCATCTTCAGGATCTGGCCTTCTAAAGAGCAGTCAGGGTTGATCTCCTCTAGGACTGATTTGTTTGTTCGCCTTGCAGTCCAAGGGGCTCGCAGGAGTCTTCTCCAGCACCATAGGAATCAGCGAACTAAAATGGACAGGAATGGGTGAATTTAATTCAGATGACCATCAGGTATACTACTGTGGGCAAGAATCCCTCAGAAGAAATGGAGTAGCCTTCATAGTCAATAAAAGAATAGGAAAAGCAGTACTGGGGATACAATCCCCAAAATGACAGAATGATCTCAATTCGAATCCAAGGCAAACCATTCAACATCACAGTAGTCCAAGTCTATGCCCCAACCACTGGTGCTGAAGAGGCTGAAGTTGACCGGTTCTATGAAGCCCTACAACACCTTCTAGAATTAATAGTTCCTACTCCATGACAATTACTTCCTGTTCTGAAGTTTTTCCTAATACTGTAATTTTTCTAGTCTTAATCTTGTAATTAAAGCTGTAATTCAGAGAAGGAGAAACAAGGCCCTCCAGGTATTGCTAGAATTCTCAACAACCCTAATTAGTATCACCAGTAGAAAGGAATACTCAGAATCTTCAACATCTAAAAGAATAGAACAGAACAGAACAGAACAGAATAGAATAGAATAGAATAGAATAGAATAG
>QLTV01003388.1:4951517-4982522 GCA_003457575.1 Thermophis baileyi
ATGGCCCTCTTTTTGACTCGTGCAGTGTACAGGTCCTCAATGGAAGTCAGGTTGGCAGTGATTGTTTTTTCTGCAGTTCTGATTATCTGTGTCTGTCTTGTTGGGTTGCAGAACCAAACCAGACAGTTATGGAGGTGCAGATGACAGACTCAATAATTCCTCCGTAGAACTGTATCAGCAGCTCCTTGGGCAGTTTGAGCTTCCTGAGTTGGCGCAGAAAGAACATTCTTTGTTGTGCTTTTTTGATGACGCTTTTGATGTTAGGTTTCCATTTTAGGTCTTGAGATATGATAGAACCTAGAAATTTGAAGGTACTAAAAGATTTATATGGCTGCCCCTCAAACCCTCCCCAGCTCTGGCTAATAAGATTAGTTTCTTCTTCACTCTTATCTCAAAGCCCATGTTCTCTGTCTGCTTTTCCCCCCCTTGTATTATAGCTTTTTAAAGCTTCATCAGCAATACAATAGTTTGATAACTATTTTTTCTCTGCCATTGCTGCAGCTTTTCTGTAAAATATTAAACAGATGAAGTATACACTTTGCCTTTGTTTTCCCCCCCAATTCATTTATGCTTTGGCATCAGGTCCCAGCTTAATACTTCGAATGTTTTTCCATCTGTTTTTTTTCATATATGACTCTCAGGACTTTCTGTTATAGATTTTAGCCCTCTTCTGATTTCCTTCCTTTGAGAATCAGAGCTCCTAAAAAGCTTGTTTGCTTGTTTGCTTGTTTACAGAGCATCCTTTTTTTCATTGCAACATACAGAACTAAGATAAACAAAAGGAGATATATAATGTAAAATAATATTAACAATTCTGAGAGGAGGGGGGAAAATAAACATAATTATGTTGCATATTAAATGGTCTGAGCAGTGGTTTTGAATTGACCTAAAGGACTGCAGCAGTGGCACCACTCACTCCCCCTTTGAAGCAGCACAGTGATATGGAGGCTTCTCTGCCTCATTTTCATATACAGACCTTCATATAAAGAATCCTCTGTTGTGCCTCAGTAACTGTATTCATCCACATCGATTAGATATTACCAAGAACAGAGCAGCGGTAAAGCAGTGTTTTATTTCTTCAGCACCTCTTTACACTCGAGGGTTTTTTTGTTTTCCCCCCCCTCCCCTGTTCAAAAAAAAAAGAGAAAGAAAGCAAAATCAATGCCTTTGTGAGCGTGTGTGCTAGGGTGCTTGTGATGTCCCTTACCTCCCATCTCTATCTGAGGTCAAGAAAATACAGCCTGAGCAATTTCATTAAAAGAAAGAAAGGAGGCTTGGTGATATATGCAGATAGTAATCATGTTAAAGGAATGTATGTACATATATGATTTTGACTTGTAACTGCATACATCGAGGAGACTTGGTTTTACCCAGACGATAGAAAAAAAAAGGATGCGAGCGCCAAAGGAGTCGCCCAGGGTAACTGTTGAAAGAAAAAGTATGTCAAGTCATTAAGTTTGTTCCCTCTTCCCTAGGCTTTATGTCTTAATGGACATAGATTTTACAAAAGGTGAACCAGAGGAGCCCTTAGATTTTATCAGTTAGAGAAAAAAAATACAGTTGACTATTGTGGAAGATTTTTTTCCCCCGCTACACCTGGCTTACCGATGATTGTACTCCTAGTTCATTGTACAGACTGAATGAACAAAAGATGTACTTTTCCTTGAAGGTAAAGTTTGCTGGTAATTACTTCAAAGCAAACTCTCCAAGCAAACAAAGCTGCCTGTGGGCCTTGGGCATGGAGCAGATGTCCTTTGCTTCCATGATATAAATTTTGACCAAGATTTCTTGGCTGATGTCCTGGCAGAAGAAGTTTGCTTCTGCTATTTTGTTTCTCAAATCAATTGAAAATTGAATTTGAAGGAGAAAAATTACTACGACATGAAATATTCATAAATCATCTGAAGGCTTAGAAGATTTTTTTTCAGATTATTGAATTTAACTGTGTTCTTTCTTCTCTTTCCTCACCCTCAATCTTGTTTTTTAGTCATGCCAAGCTGACCTTGTGAAGGACAATGGTCACAAATATTTCCTTTCTGTTTTGGCAGATCCTTATATGCCGGTAAGATTAAGTAATCAATCCCCTTTCCTTTCCATTGCTTCCCCTCCCTCCCTCCCTCCCATCCATCTGTTTACAACTTATGTGTTGTGTCTTGGCTCACGTGCAACTCTTATGTGACTTAATGAGGTTTTGTAGACGGTAAGAGTTCTTACGCAATTCTAATATGCAGTATGCTTTGTTGAATAACAGCAGTGAAAAAAGTAAATATAACTTTTTCCCTCTCCTTAAGCTATTAAAAATATTGACAGTGTATTCAGGATATTCATGGGAAAATGATTCTTCATGCAATATGACTGAATTAATCTTAGTGAGTTAATTAATATAAAACATGGTGATAGTGTGTTTGTTTGTTTGTTAATTAAATTACTGGCTAGATGGGCTATTCGTGCCCTATTCAAAAGGAAGTTATGGGAGATAGTGCTGTTATGCTAACTTCATTTCCCTGACTTCCTCTGCTGAGCACCCTGATGGGAATAGGAGAGTCTATTAATGTCCAGCTGCTTTCCTGTGAGATTCCTTTGTGTTATCACAGTTGTCTTGATTTTGACACTGGGTTGTGCATGCCTTGAAAATGATTCAGACCTTGCACAAATATAGTACTTCTCTGCTATTGATTGTAACAGACCCACTTTTTTCAGGTTTCTGTGGTTCCTTAAAATTAATATACAGTATTTCTTAAAGCAACTGGACCTTTTTTCATGAAGAGTGGAAAAGTACTGTGTTTTCATGAAGTCTGAAGCATTTCTCCTGAAGCATTTATACATTTATGCACAATTCTGTTGGATGGGCCCCCAATATAAGAGATGCAGCTCAGAAGTAAATTTTCCTATTCAGCTCTTCATGCTCAAGCTCAAGGAGCAACATACCAACATAGTAGTACCTTTCTTCTGCCATTAGCTGCATGGAAATAACATGTGAATAGGCTGTAGTCTGTCCATCAGAACAAAATGAAACGTCAGCATCCAAAAGCTGTTGAATGCCTTATACTACCCTGTTTCCCCCAAAATAAGACACCCCCGATAATTAGCCCAATCGGGCTTTTGAGTGCATGGCAATAAGGCCAAGCGCTTATTTCAGGGTTCAAAAAAATATAAGACAGGGTCTTATTTTCGGGGAAACACGGTAGAGTAAGGGGAGGCTGTTGCCTTCATCCCCTGCTTTTGGATCGAGGGAACTTGTTTGAGGCTGGAAAACAGGTTAGTCTTTGGTCTGCTCCTCTTATGTTCTTATAGCAATGTTGGAGTAAAAGATATTATATTTCACAAGGAGCAATACATTTTAATTATTTTTCTTTAATTAAACTATTTGGGTCTTTGTGAATAAGGCCACAGCAGACCTGAAGTTCCATGTGAAAAAGTTACTGTATAATAGATATACAGACAGTACTCACTTTTCAACCGTACTTGGGACCCAAAGGTGCTTTTTCAAAAGGCAACTGGATTTTCTTTTTCCTTGAAGACATTTCGCTTCTCATCCAGTCTTCCAGGAAAAACAGAAAGCCCAGTTGCCTTTTGAAAAAGCTCCTTTGGGACAACCATGACCTGGAGGACTGAGAATCTCCATAGATGCCTATCTGGGACCAGAATTTCTGTCATTAAGTGAAACAGTTGTTAAGCAAAACATCACATGATCACACTACTTAGCGACAGCAATTCAGGCTGTCCTGGTTGCGGTCACTAGATCAGGAACGTGAATCCATTAAGCCAAACCTTGTTTTTCTCCTGCCTGAAACGAATTGCCTCTGCTTCAACACCTCCTATCTGCCTGGCTCTCCCCATCTCTGCTCTTTTGGCAGTAACAGGGATAGGCAGCAGATGCAGGGCAGCCAAAAAGGCAGAGGTGAGGGGAGAAGAAGCAGAAGCAGTTCAAGCAGAGCAGGAGAACATGACCTTGGGACAGTGCAGCAGCTGGACCTTCAAAGACCAGGCATAGCTACCACTCGTTCAGCACCGTCATAACTTCAAACAGTTGCTGATGAATGGTTGTTAAGAGAGCACTACCTATAAATACAGTCTGTTGAGAAAAATAATTGTGCTAAGAATCCCACTTTTTCTGTAAATTGCAGTTTCTTCTATGAAATCAGTGGGCCCCAGTTCCTTCCTTGTATATTTTTTAATAATATGTAACATGGAAAAAATATAGAAAAAATAATTTCCAATCTTTCAAGTGACCTTGGAAAATGTTTTGTATGGTTCTTTAACAGCATTTGAAGCACAAAGCAATACTGTTGTTGCCTATTTGACATGCACGAATATAGAGTTAGTAGAAAATTCCCAAACTACTTTTATAGACGTATATAGCAGTGGTGGGATTCAAATTTTTTTACTACCGGTTCTGTGGGCGTGGCAGGGGAAGGATACTGCAAAATCTCCATTTCCTCCCGATCATCTGGGACTCTTATGCAGAGAATAGATGGGGGCGGGGCCAGTCAGAGGTGGTATTTACCGGTTCTCCGAACTACTCAAAATTTCCGCTACCGGTTCTCCAGAACTGGTCAGAACCTGCTGAAACCCACCTCTGGTATATAGGCTTCTTATTTTGAAACATTCCTGTGCTTGTACTGTGTATTGCCTATATTAACTTTATGATTATTGATATTTGTATTTTCAAACAGCACTGTCTGACATTACATTAGAAAACTTCAATCTTGAAGTTGAATTAATTCTATCAGAGAGCACCCATATCACCATCTGAAAAGGATTGGTTTCCTTTCATGACCATTTTCCTGTTCAGTTAAATAACATAATTTGTATATTAAGTTTACAACTTTCTGGAGTCCTCCAGCAGCGCAAATGTTTGTAAAAGATGCTATTTCTCTTTTAAAGCTTTTGCCTAAAGCATTCCTGTATCGCTTTACCCAAGATTCATGAATAAAAATATTCTTGTGTCTATATGTTAAGGCTGAACACAGAACGATGACAGCTTTCATCTTGGCAGTGATTGTCAACAACTACAACACAGGACAGGTGAGTACAAGTGAAGAAAAAGTGAGGCTTGACTCAGTAACCTTGAATTAAAAAAAGTTTAGACAGCACTGATTTAAGCCTGGGCATTTCTGCCTCAGAATATCTTGGCCTTAAGATTTATATACTGGCAAGAAATGGATTGCAATATCATGAAGGCCCTTTCTTGCAGGAAGCTTGCCTCCAAGGGAACTTGATTGCCATTTGCCTGGAGCAGCTGAATGATCCCCACCCTCTGCTGCGCCAGTGGGTGGCTATTTGCTTGGGCCGCATCTGGCAGAATTTTGACTCTGCAAGGTGGTGCGGCGTGAGGGACAGCGCTCATGAAAAGCTCTACAGCCTTCTCTCCGATTCAATACCCGAGGTAATCTTCTAGGTTTCAAAACAAATCTCTTCCAGCAAGGAGACGCTGTTCTAATTAGCTGCCTTAATTAGCTTCGCTGTGTTACAGAGCTGCTTCAGCGATTGCCTAAAAGGAGGAGCCATGCGCTGTTTTTTGCAGGATGACCATTGAGATATTAAAAAGAGCCAACACGCAACTTTTTTAAAGGCTTGTGGTTAAGCTTGACCATAGGTGGTCCTTGCTTAGCGACTGCCTCGTTTAGTGACCATTCACAGTTATGAGAGTGATGAAAAAGTAATCTTACAACCAGTCCTCGCATGTATGATCTTTGTAGGTCTGTAAAGCAAAGGGAAGCGGAAGTAAGGTCATAAGCACAGACATGGTTTCGCTTAGGAATCGCTTTGCTTAGTGACTTGTTTGGAGGATTTCCTGCAGTAGGATTGCAATCTAACTCAGTTTATTAACTGTATTGATTTTAATTGATAAATCTAATCATTCGTTGTTTGTTTAGAAGATAAAGACGTTCATTGTAAGGCATTCGTTTTAGTGGGAAAACCAAATATGCCTTTTAAGTACTTCTAACGCTTCAACTAGCAGCAGCAAATTAACAAATGTGCAAATAGATGTGGAGAGCTCTTTAATCAATTAACATTTCTTGTTACTTATTAAACTGCATTGAGTACATGTTTAAATTTTTTGAACGAGTTTCCAGTCTGAATATCTCTTTGCCCAAGTACGTCTGATTGACATCTGCATTTTTCAGTAGAAAATCTGATTTGGCCTATTCTTTGCAAAGACTCTTGTGCTCTGTTATGATGTCTTCTCTTTCTCTTGTAGGTTCGCTGTGCAGCAGTCTTTGCCCTTGGCACTTTTGTAGGCAATTCTGCTGAGCGGACAGATCATTCCACTACAATAGATCACAACGTTGCCATGATGCTGGCCCAGCTCATTAATGATGGAAGCCCCATGGTCCGAAAGGTATAGCAAAGGGGTAGGAGGGACAGATGCTAGTCTCATGGCGTTATTAGTTTTAAATACAGTTAACAACAGTAATTGAGATTGGAATTTCTGTTGCTAAATAAGTGATGCAGTTGTAAAACATGATGTCACAGGACCACATCAGTTAGGCAGTTAGTTAGAGTTCCCAGCACTCTCTATAGCCCTGTTAAGCGAAGATCATCAAACAAGTCCCAGGTGGCTTGTAAGCAGACCAGTTAGCTGGTAAGTGACTGCTGCTATGTGGGGAAGGGTCTGTGGATGGCTGACAAAGTACAAACATGGCAGGACCAAGGGTAGCTGCTGCCCTGTGGGGGAAGAGTACAGCGGTGGCCCCCAAGACATGACCCAAGCACAATGGGGCAGGGGGTGGCTGCTGCCAGGTGATGGAGGGTGTGAGCAACTTACTTGAGCAACTTGCAACTTTTCCTGCTGGCTTCCCAATTGCTTTGGGGAAGCCAGCAGGGAAGATCACAGCAGAGCAATAGCAATAGCAATAGCACTTAGACTTATATACCGCTTTACAGTGCTTTACAGCCCTCTCTAAGCGGTTCACAGAGTCAGCATATTGCCCCCAACAATCTGGGTCCTCATTTTACCCACCTCGGAAGGATGGAAGGCTGAGTCAACCTTGAGCCGGTGAGATTTGAACCGCCGAACTGCTGAACAGTCAGCTGAAGTAGCCTGCAGTGCTGCACTCTAACCACTGCGCCACCTCGGCTCTCAGAGACCTTGTGACCACGGAACACTGCAACTTTCTTAAGTGCAAGCCACTTGCCAAGCACCCAGGTCTCGATCATTTGACCATGGGGATGCTGGGATGACAGGAACTTTGAGGATCAGTCACTGAATGAATGGTTGCTAAATGAGGAGTAACTGTGCATAACATTCTGAATATCTTTGTTTACTGAGAGGGGTTTTTTCCCTGATACCAGTCCTTATTATGAGTTCTAGGTGATTTGACTCTAAAATTGGCTCATAGGATTGATACCTAATTTCCATGGGAAATGAGAGGGCTCTACAGACTGTACCAAAGTCAAAGAGAGATTGGCAATTCTTTGTTTCTACTTTTTATAGCAGTTAAGAGCTTAGAAAGGAGATTTTAGCTTGTTTTTCACTAGGGGAAAGTACTATGGAGTTTTAAAAGCTGCCCCTCTCTCCTCCTCTTCCTCCTCCCAACTCCTCCTCCTTTTCAGTGTTAATCCCTGGTAACTGAAGGTGCTTCATCTTTGAACAGGTGCCTTTTTCCCAACTTGTCAGTTCTTTCAGATAAGATTCTTCTTCTAACACAAGAGAAATTGGAGCTGACATTTATTTTTCTTTATTCTGCTGACTCATGAGAAGTAAAAGGGAGTAAAAAGGGAGTTAATGCCTAAGGCCCTCTCCAGGGATTTCAGCTGCTTGATGGCTACCTCTGTCATCTAATTTTCTGCACTTCTTCAGGGTTAATTGGCTGTGGTTCATCAGTGATTTCTCTGAATGGCAAGTCAGGTGGTGCAGATTATTTTGCCTCTTTCGTCCCTGAAAGCTTCCAAAAGTGTCGGGTTTTTTTGCACTTGGCTTTGTGTTTTCAGCCTGAAAACTGTTTTAAAAGAAACAGAGTTAAGCTCAACTCACAAGGTTAAGATAGAAACCACTTGCTGCATAAGACACGTTGGGTGGAGCTATAGGGATATAGCTACCATTTTGCTATCACACCTCCAGTGGGCCGTCATTCTAAAACATGAGCTGCTGTTTCTTGTCTGGCCTGATAGTTCTTTGCACCCAGTTGGGTTGTTATCAATGTGGCATTTCAGTGTGAATAACCATTTTTGAAATAGAAAAGGGCCATTGTATAACAAAATAATGAAAAAACTGGATATTTAAAAAGGATAATTTTAGACCTGGCAAAATATTCACTGTTGGAAAGTGTGCTACTGAATGCCAAAGAGAAGTGGTAATTGTCAGCAGCAAGCTGTTATGCTGTATACCACTACTTTTATCTGGAGCTCCTCTGTTTAAACAACAACAACAGGGAGGAGGAGGAGGAGAAGATTTCTGTCTTGTTCCATGCTTTCGGAACTAAGTTTGCAGAAATTTTCATTCCTCTTTTAGGAGATGGGTTCTGTCTCTGAAAAGCTTTTCTGTTGATCACTGTTTGCATAGCGTCTTGTATTACAATCTGTGACATCAAATATGAAATAATATTTTCTACTGGAAGCAGAAATATGTGGCAGTCCTCTAGAAGGAAAAAGAAAGGATAGGGCAATGCAGGAATGAAAGAGGACAACATCATTCAAGAAAGAGCTCTCCTTAACCTGGCATTGGGGGGCAAGTTAAGAAGAATGATTTCATAAACTGATCTTGGTCTGCTCTGATTTCCTTTTACAGAAAAGTAGCATATTAATCACTTGATAGCACTGAAGTATAAAGTGCCCAGAATGACCTGCTTAATATTAGTATATTATAAGCAAACCGATTTTGATCTTTTCTAGCTGACTTTTCTATATGTTTTTTTTCCCTTCCATTCAATCATATCTGATTTTCAGAGATTGCCTGGACAAGTCCCTGCTATTTTCTTCACAAGGTTTTCCAGAAGTAATTTGCCGTTGGCTCCTTCCTGGGGCTGACAGAAAGTGATGACCCATGATCATCCAGCTGGTTTTATTCCTAAGGCGGAACTAGAACTCACAATCTCCCAGTTAGTAGCCTGATGCCTTAGTAGTACATCTGTAAATAAAATGCAAGGATAGGTTTCTGACCTTCCTTTCTAGCTGCCATTCTTCTTAATTCGTTGTATGTAGACATTTCAAGAAAATAAATCTGAGATTTTTAAGATTTCCAATTGCCAGTTTCCTAATTTCATCGTCTGGTAGTTCCAGAAAGTAATTGCCTTTTTTAATAAGGCAGGTTATCCTCAACCTAAACTAAAATGGCAGTGTGGTAAATTATATTTTAATGGATAAAATTATCTATGGATAGGAAAAGAATGCTATAATTTCATCTCTTCCTATTCACTATTTCCAGGACAGTACATCAGTTTGACAATACTGGTTTGAATCAAATAATAAGGAGGATAGCCTGGCCAAGAATAAAAAGCCTTTTGTTGCAAATAATACATTTTGGAGTCAAATGTTCCTGCTTTCTTCAGATCCTTATGCCAAAGTGAAGGAAAAATCAATGTTTCACGGAGCAACATATTAAAAAGTGCCCTCATTCTCACTTGAGGTGACAGATGGGTATTAATTTTGTCAGAATACTGATTTCTAGGGACTTGATTTTCTTGCCTTTTTTTTTTTTGATGCTCACAAAAAGCTTTCAACTACACTAAAGCAAAAGAGAATATATTGGCTAAGCATTGATGTCAGCTGTTTTCAAGGAAGGAAATGTATGTGCTCTTCAGAAGTAAACAGGAACAGCCCAGTGCATTTTTGTAAGAGCTGAGAAATATTGTTGAATCCAGAAATCTTAAGTCTGGTATAAAAATGTTAAATTCAAGCTGATACATAAATTCTCTCTTTGCTTTCCTTCAAAACCTGTAACATGGCTGCTTAAATAAAATAACCTAACAGTTTCCAATCAGAGTCTCAGTGATAGCTGAAATCTAGAACTGATCCAGTTTGGTGACTTTGGACCAGTCACTCTCTCTCAGCCCTAGGAAGGAGGCAATGGCAAACCACTTCTGAAAAAACCTTGCCAAGAAAACTGCAGGGAGTCTCAAAGATTTGGATGCGATTGAACAGAAGAAAAAAATACAGTGTTCACCACCTTGAACAGAACCCATATTTTGTAGAAGAATATGCTTTTTGCTCTTCCTCCATTCCTGTTATATGTATAAATAGACAGGGTGATTGTGACATTGTACTCTAAGCAAGCTTAGGACAGATTTTCTTTGCCAGAAAGTAAAGGGCTGGAAGGGACTTTGAAAATCATTTACACTAATTCCCTGCCTATTGCTGGAAATCGTTATTCTTAACATCCCAAGCAGATGGCCATCCAGTTTTGCTTAAACAACTCCAGGGAAGGAGAGTCCACCACCTTCCAAGCGGTTCCTTTTTTGGGCAGCTCTTGCCGTTAGAACTGTCTTGATGTCCTGCCAAAATTTACTTCCTTATAGTTTATATCTATCATTTCTGGTACTGTCTTCTGAAATAACTCTGAGCTATGCATCATGTCTTCCTGCAGTCTTCTCCAAGCTAAGCGTACGCAATGTCTTTAACTGTTCTTCCTAATTCTTTTTTTTCCTTCCAGGCCGTTTATCATTTTGATTACTATCCTGTACATGCTGTCTGGCTTGTCAATGCAGTGCCACAAACTGAAGATGGAGTAAAAGAATGATGTCATTTTTTGAGTCTGACATTAGATTTAGTTTTAGTTGAAGCTTTCGGTGATTAGTGCTTTAGCTAACTATGATAATGAAAGTATTACAGTAAATGTTCCTATAACTCCAATGTGACTGATAGAATATCCTGTGTTATGCACTTCAAGCTATTTACCAGGCACTTGGTAACATCTCTCCAGTGATGGAACATTCTTGGGCTTAACTTCTTGGGGTTCAGAGACCTATTTTTCATCTTTGTTTCTCAACAGGAGTTAGTTGTGGCACTGAGTCACCATGTGGTTCAGTATGAAACCAATTTCTGCACAGTTGCCTTACAGTTTATGGAAGAAGAGAAGAACTATGCACTGTCCTCACCTGCTGCTCCAGGTAGTCTATCATCTTCTTTGGAAGTACAACATTTTAGAAGTTGATTCTGGGAGCTATCTTTTTTAACAGGAAACTGGGGGGGGGGAATCTCGTTTCCTTCTCCCATTTTCTTGAATCGTATTAGTTTATCTGAGGTCTAAAAGTGACAAAAATCCCAATTCTGTTGGAAAACAAGATAAAAAATAAAATTCAACTTGTTTGAAGGGCTTGAACTCCCCTAGCATTATGCTAATTCATATGTAACACCAGCAGTTTATTTTTTTATCTAAAGCATTTATACCCTGCTGATCAGTTTAAGATGCTCCTAGAACAGCTTACATAACAATATTTTAAAACAAAAACTCAGTCCCTGGGTTTTTAGCTTTACAATCTTATAGCATCAAAGAAAAAGAAGATGCAGAACGAAAAGGAAAACAAGAAAACAGACAACTTCTCCCATGATTCCTGCAGAAGGCAGCTGTGATAAGAAACAGCCAAAGAATACCCTCAGCAGCAGAGCAGATAGTTCTGTTGTTTGTCTTTCTATAGCATTTTGGCCTTGCTGACCATTGAAGAAGACAGCCAGATGTTTAGGTGCAAGTGGGGAAAAAGCCCACATTCGGACTGGGATTTTACCTGTTTCTTCTGTCCTTTCTCCTAATGCATTTGATTTGTGTGGAAATATTTGTTTGGGAGGGACAGTTGGTTTATTTAGATAAAAGCTTCCTGCTTTTCATTCCCTGTGTACTCTTCTGTGGAATAATGCCTCCCCCAAAAAATATTAAAATAGTCTCTTCCCTCCTAAATTTCAGAAAGTCTAAAAACTTAGTTGTTCTATTAAGCCTTGAGGGAAGGATGTTGTGAAGTTGTTCTATTAAGCCTTGAGGGAAGGATGTTGTGAAGTTGTTCTATTAAGCCTTGAGGGAAGGATGTTGTGACTGTTCTTCTGCACAGTGATTAGATTCTTTGGTTTAAAATCCCAATTTATTTATGTGCTTTATAAATTTTACTTCTGATTTACTGTATTTTTCTTTAAATCCAAATTAGGAGGTTGTGAAATTATATGCTGCTAGGAGTAAATTTGTTTGAAACAGTTTATATGTACCTTATAAATAAAATGTATACTTTAATAGCTACTGTGCCTTAAAGGGGAGGGGGGGCATTTTAAAAAGTGGAAACATAGACCAACATTATTTGTATAGGAAGTAAATGGTTATAAATAAAATGCACAAGAAGCTGTCTTTGGTGTGCATTATAAAAGCCTTTTTATAGCCGACTAAGTCTGCCTTTTGGAGAAAAATGGGATTAAAAAAAAATAAAAATTGCCAGCAGTCATAATATAATGGAATTCTTTGGGTAAATATTTAGGCAGGAAAAAGATCATTAAGCTTTTTTTGTTTGCTGCTTTATTGTAATATCCAGACTCACACCTCAGCAGTGATACCTTGCTGAACTCAAATGAGGTCAGCTTTGTTTGGGGCTGTCACGTAAGTCTCATAACTAGCAGTTTTTGCATGGTAGCAGTCTGTACATTTTCCTCTACTTTAAATAAGGAAATTGAAATAGTATCTCAGTTTTAAAATGTTACTTCTGAGAAATTCCATTGATTGTCCCATTGATACTAAACTAGAACATTTGTCCCATTAATACTAAACTAGAACATTTGTTAAAAGGAATGAAGAGAAGCAGTCTAGCCTTTCAATTTGTTGCTTGTGGAGTCCTTCATGCTCTCTGAGCTTGGTTGTTTTCTTGTAGACATTTTATTACTCTACTCTTCAGTGCGAGAAGGGAGTAGGGTTTGCTGTCTGTTTATATATATAGTTTATACGTAGAGGCTTACCCTGTCAGTGTTGATGGGAGTCTTGTTTTCTTCTTCTGCTAGTTCCTTGATTAAGCCATTGTTTACTGTTTATTCATTTGTTTACCTAAGCTGATTTGTTCCTTGATTTGTTACCTATTTGTACATTGCCTAGAACAGGGGTGTCAAACTCGATTTCATTGAGGGCCACATCAAGGTTGTGTTTGACCTCGGGGGGCCGGGGTAGGCATGGTCATGGCGTGACCAGCTCGACATCACTCGTGTCGGGGGCACCTGTGGTCACCAAGTGCTAAGGCAGTACTTCCCTCAGACCCTCCCTCACTCTCATTATCTCCTTCCTTCCTTCCCTCTTCTTTTTCCTTCCCTCTTCATTCTCCTTTCTTCTAACTTCCCCTCTTTCCTTATTTTTCCTTCCTTGCTCTCTTCCCATCTGTCCTTCTTTTTCTTTGTCTTTCTTCTTTCCCTTTCTCCTTTCCTGTCCCTTCTTGCATGCTCAAATGCAAAAGGGGAAACATTTCTCCTTTTGTTTTGTTTTTAGTTTGTTTTGCTAGCCCTCTGCCAGCGAAAACGGAGCTTGGGAGGGCCACGTGCAGCCCCCCCAGGCCCCGTTTTTGGCCGCAACGGCCTCCTGCAGCCCTCTGCCAGTGAAAACAGAGCTTGCCCCCCCCCCCACCGAATTCTGTTTTTGCTGGCAGAGGGCTGCAGGAGGCCGTTGTGGCCAAAAACGGGGCCTGGGGGGCTGCACGTGGCCTTCCCGAGCTCCGTTTTCGCTGGCAGAGGCACCACGGGCCGGTCCTTTGCTGTTTCCAGGGCAGCCCTGTGGGCCAGATCTAAGCATCCCGCGGGCCTTGAGTTTGACACCCCTGGCCTAGAAGATACATTTTTAATGTATTTATATATTAAATTTATATGCCACCCATCTCCTGGTTCGAGGCAACTCTGGACTGTAAAAGATAAAGCAAAGCCAACTGCCACCCAGAGTAATTTCGATACTATACAGGTGTCAAATAAATTGAATAAATAAATAATAAACCTTTGCCTAAGGGGCAGCAGTGGCTACTATCATTGACTTACTTGAAACTGTTACTTGTTTGCTATTTTGCGGGAATAAATATTCCTATTGCCTCCATAGAGGGTGGAAGTCTGACTCCAGTCCGAGATAATCCATGTACTCCAAAACTCCGTTCTGTCAGCTCCTATGGAAATATTCGAGCAGTCACTACAGCAAGGAACTTGAATAAGTCTTTGCAGAATCTCAGTTTGAATGAAGAATGTAAGATAACTTTTCATTTTTTAAAATATATATATTTATATAACCTTATACCGTGTGTGCATTTGGGTCTACAGCAGAAATGGCACAGTTAAAAGTGGACAGTGTCTCTAATTACTATTTGTAAATAGTGTGACATGGGATCGGATCCTGAAAATCATGACCAGAAGTAGATTCCTTGGCAAAAGTGATATATTTGTCCTGTCGACTATAGTCCCTGTGCCTCTCCCAAAACAAGTGCTGAAAGAGAAGGGAGAGAGAGAAAAAATCTTGCTATAACAAAGTTGCATACATATGTAATATCTTCATCTGATTTTCAGTTACAGACAGTCCTCAACTTACAACCATTCGTTTAGTTACGGTTTGAAGTCACAATGGCACTGAAAAAAATGATCTGTGATCATTTTTCACACTTATGACCATTGCAGCATCCCCGTATTCACATGATCAAAATTTGGACGCTTGGCAACTGGCATGTGTTTATGATGATTGCAGAGTCCCAAGGTCATGTGATCATTTTTTGTGACCTTCTGACAAGCAAAAGTCAATGGGGAAGCCAGATTCATTTGACAACCCGTGTTGCTAACTTAACAACTGCAGTGATTCACTGAACAACTGTGGCAAGAAAGGTCATAAAATAGGGCAAAACTCACTTAACAACTGTTTTGCTTAGCAATGGAAATTTTGGGCTCAAGTGTAGTCGTAATTCGAGGACCACCTTGTATATTCCCTTATCTAGAAGCAAGTCCTGATGCTACCATATCCCAAAGGTTCTTCAACCCATAGGTAGTTTTTCAGGGAAAACAGGTAGCTCCAGCACTGAAAAAAGAGAAGGGAAAAAAAATCCCTCTTTTTATGAGTTTCTTTTCACATGTAGCTTTCAGGACATAATCATAGTAGCCAGTTCCTTGATGGAGGGACATGAAACCAGCAAACCTCCCCCACCTATTATTCCCTAAATTCCATTATTTTAATCTTTTCTACATATCTTTTCCCATTTTTTACAGAAAAACATGTATCTGGCAGGACTCCCAAATCATTCATGCATCCCCAAAATATTTCCACATTACAAAGTTGAATATCAGTAGTGGGTTCTAAATCCCGTCGCTACCGGTTCATGCGCTCGCGTGCGCACACACTTCTGCGCATGTGCAGAAGCGTCCCGGGTGGGTGGAGCCTCCCGCCGCTGCCGCTACCAGTTCGCAGAACCGGGCCGAACCGGGAGCAACTCACCGCTGTTGCATATGTCTGCTAATTTCTGCTGTCGGATACGTTTTAGTATTTAAATTAACATTGGTATGATCTTCTGTTTCTCCATTACTGAGCACACAGTTAGTTAGTTAGTTAGTTAGTTAGAGTTAGAGTTAGAATAACTTTATTGTCACTTTGAATGTACACTGATTGGCATACATTAAAATGAAATTTTGTTGCATACAGCTCTCAAAGGGTCAACACCTCCAATATACACTACATGAACATGACAAAAGAAATAAATACAAAATTATGCATATACCCACGTATAGTATATGACACATAGAAACAACACAGTCTAATTTGGATGTACATGGTGAGAAACCCCCCGAAAATAAGGCCCCTTCCCCAACTACGTACATGCATCCCCTGCCCCATCTTCTCCCCCCAAATTTTGCCCAAACATCTTACCAGAGTCTGGCAGCTCGCAGCTTCTCTTTCTCGGCCGGTCTTTGCAGGGAAACTCCTTGAAATGTAAAGAAAAACTTCTCGCGAGTGTGAGCAATTAACAACTTCTCGCACTCGTGAGAAGTTTTTCTTTACATTTCAAGGAGTTTCCCTGCAAAGATCGGCTGAGAAAGAGAAGCGGTGAAGCTGCCAGACGCTGGTAAGATGTTCGGGCACAATTTGGGTGTGGCAGGTGAGGCCGGGGATGGAGAGGGGTGGGCTGCAAGATGCGTATCGTACCAGCGTCTGGCTTCTCTCCGCCACTACTCTCTCTCGGCCGGTCTTTGCAGGGAAACTCCAATGTAAAGAAAAACTTCTGAACGAGCTGCCGCCGCCCGGAAAAATAACATGAGTAATGGGCTCTCTTGCAGCACCTCTTCTCTCTCTTCTTCTCCCGAGTGGCAGCTGTGTGTCCAGAGATTGGCAGGCCAGATTCAATGAGCCAGACATACCGCTGCCACTCAGGAGAAGAAGAGAGAGAGGAGGTGCTGTGAGAGAGCCCATTTCTCATGTTGTTCTCTTCCCAGGTGGCGGCAGCGCGTTCAGCTCCCCGAATCTGGCCTGCCAATCTCAGCCAGCAAGAGGGAGTGCCAGGTGGGGAGGGGTGGGGCAGCGGAGAAATGAGATGCATGGAGCGAGGTGGGGCTCCCCTTGCCGTCTCTTCTCCCCCACTCACCGGGCATAGCAGGAACTGGAAGTCAGCTCCCCGAATCTGGCCTGCCGATCTCCGCCAGCAAGAGGGAGCGCCGCCTCTTTCTCTTCTTCTCCCAAGCCTCGCAGCACCTCCTCTCTCTTCTTCTCCTGAGTGGCAGCCGTGTGTCCAGAGATCCAGAGATTCCGGGGAAAGGGGGGGGACATGCCGGGAGCCGCTCTTTTTGCAGCGGGCACTCTTTTGGCCGGGAGAGCGCGAGCAAGCGAGAGGCGGGTGCGCGCCCGCCGCAGAAAGAGCGGCTCCTGGCCGGGAGAGCGAGAGCAAGCAAGAGGCGGGTGCGCACACACCCCGCGGGACTGGCTCGGCTCCTCTGGGCTGCCTCCGACAGCGTATGAAAACACGCTCCTGCCTGCGAGGAGGCGGCGAGGCCGGTCGGGTACAGCGAGCCCACAAGCGCAGGGCTTGAGCAGCAGACGGGCGCATCCATCCCGTCCCTGTCGCCGCGCATGCAGCGGCCGAGGCTTTCCAGGCACCTGCCGGGGGAGCCGTGTGCTGGCCTGGAGCTGCTGCCGCTGTTCCCCACGGCGGAGGTGCTGGTGTGCCGCGACTCAGGCACTCGCTGCTTGTGCCTCTGCGGCTACTGATGTTGCAGACCCTGCAGTCAGCTAGAGAGCGCCGGGCCGCGGGTCGGTCTCGCCGCCCCTTTGGCTCTGCCTCCCGCCCTCGCCTCCCTCACTCGCTGGTTCGGGCCGCTCATCCTCCACCTGCCCTCCCCACATCCTTCAGACGGGGGATGCAGGCGAGGGCGGTGCGTGGGAATCCCCTGCAGGAACAGCCACCCGTTCCTCAGTGTTGTGTCCACTGACCCTCCCCCGCCTCCGGTTCTCGAGCGAAGCGGGAGGGGGAAGAAACTCTTGCGGGCTGCCTGAGGCAAAGTACCTGCCTTTCCTCCTTCCTTCCCTCCCCCCCTCTCTCGGCAGGAACCTTTTGGCTGCACACAAGAAATCTTTCTCTCTTCCAAACTCCGCCAGAAATTAGTCTTCATGAGATTCATCACGCCTAAGCAGCCTCTTGGAGCGAAAGGGGAGAAAGATTTCTTTCATGCAGCCAAAAGGTTCCTTGTCCTGGCGCTGTGTCTTACGTGCACTCTCCCCCCCCCCCCGCCCGAGAGGTTTGGTCGCCGGCTGCTTTTGTTGCTCCGCCCGGCTAGACGTTTGGCTGTCAGCTCGGGTTTGGTCACCGGCTGCTTCTGCTCTCTGGGGATGGCTGAGGCACTGTGGGTGTTGTTGCTGCCCTCGCCACCGCAGCCTACGGAAGCCCCGGCCGGCCCCCTGCAGTCCAAGGTCAGCTGCGGGCAGGGAGTACTGGCCGTGGCCGGGCCGGCCGAGCTGCGTCTCTCAGGGCTGCCCTCAGTGTGGCTGCCCAGTGTCTCGCTGCCGGGCGCCTGGGAAGAGTAAGCAGGGCCTGTGGGAGGAAGGGAGTGCAAAGAGCCGGAGTTTGGGGGAGAGAAAGAAAGACTTCTGCTGCTTTCCTTGCGTGCAGCCAAAAGCAGAAGCAGCAGAAGTCTTTCTTTCTTTCTCTCCCCCAAACTCCGGCTCTGTGGCTTCCAAACCCCAGCCAGGGCAGCGGCCGCTGTGCGAGTGCGCTTCCTGCTCTATGGTGATGGCTGGAACTGGAACTGGAACTAAACAGAGCGGCCGAGAGACACCACGGAGCTGCCAGATTCCAGTAAGATGCGCGTCTCGCAGCCCGCCCCACCTCCTGCACCCCGAAAATAATAAGCCCCCCCCCCCCGATAATAAGGACAAGGCCATATTTCGGGGGTCAAAAAAATATAAGCCTCTGTCTTATTTTCGGGGAAACACGGTAAATAAATAAAAATTATGCATATACCCACATATATTATATGACACAGAGAAACAAGAAGATGATATGATACCTCTTCTTAAATAGTATTTTTTGACTTTTCAAGAGTAAAGACAGAACCGGTGTGTTAACTTATAAAATAAAACTTATTTAGAGAAGGCTAAGCCTCAGACAGATGGAGCCTGGTGACAAAATGATGGAACTAATGCCACACTGCAGTCACTAGGATTTCTGCATGTGGCTAATAGATACTACTGCAAAACCAAGTATATCCCTTCTCCCTCAAATTTCCATATGCAACTCATACTTTATTGAGCGTAGTCCTTGCACAAGTGTTTTGTTCAGTATCTGCATCCTTATTGTTATTCAACAGCTGGAAGCTCTGTTGCATTTTCCCCTGGGAATCTGAGCACCAGCAGCAGCGCCAGCAGCACCTTGGGCAGCCCTGAAAATGAAGAATATATCTTGTCTTTCGAGACGATTGACAAGATGAGGCGAGTCAGCTCCTACTCATCACTGACTTCTCTGATAGGTAAGCCTAAACGTTTTCAAGCCAGCTTATTTATAACACAGAGGATGGGATGAAAAGGTCAGCAATTGCTCCAAGCCAACATCATTGTGGTAGAAGGAATAGAAAATGATGATTAAAAGTTTGGGGGAAAGAACAGATAGATTCACAATGCAACGATGTTCATGTGGGCATGTGTCAATTTTCTATCCAGGATATTTTTTTTCTACAAATTTAAGCAAAAGAAGCAAATATTGATTGGAATTTATAACAGACCTATTAAACAGGCAGCTCATGGTATATGGCCTATGGTCTCCTCCTAACTCACTGTTTTGTTAAAATGACATTCTTGTAATCAGCAATGTTCCTTTCTGATTTGTTTGTTGATTATTTAGTTTGTATCTCATTTTTTTTCCTAGCTAGGTAGAAAAGTCGGGAGCAATCTTGCCAAGCAGTAAACTAGCATAGCTTACTATTACTACAATGGTCACTTAAGCTCTTTGGGCAGGATAGGCAGTCGCCATCTTGGAGTAAAGCTTCTTTGCCTGTATCATGATGCCAACTGCACAATAATGTTGTTGACAGCTCAGATTAAAGGTTCCATGGATGTGGACTGCGAGTATGTGCCACTCCCTTTGCCCAAATACCTTTATAAAATCACCTTCCACCATCATTAGAAAATAAACAAGAGGCAAAACTATGATAGGTTGCAAATAAGGAGTCAAATCCTGACATTTCTAGGTAGAAGGATCAAGGAACATACTGGGCTGGATGGACAAATAGTCTGACCTAGATTATTTGGCATTTCTTTCCAGAAGAAGCATTGGCACTCAGTGTTCAATGTGAATATTATCAACTCACAAGGGAGTTAGAAGTTGTTTTTAAAACTGCTATCTATTATTTTTTCATTCCTCCCTTCTGATCACCAACTCTGCAGTTCCTCTTGCATATAATATGTTTTGTGGTGAGTGGGATTCTTGAGATTGTTCACGGGATTATGATCCAACTAAATTACTAGTCACATTGGGAATATAATGCAGAAAAACTGCAATATAGCCAATCAAATTCAAAAACATTAAAAAGCGAAATTACAAAAGAACAAGAAACTGACAAATGCTTTTTACTGGTTTGGGAAACAGAAGGAAAAGAACATATGGTCTGCAGAGGATGAAAATTGTGCACCTTATATCATCTCTTTTACAATACTCAGGCGCCTCAATTGCTCTTTTTGTAAAGCTTGATATTTCCCCACTGTTTTCTTCAGATGTTCAAAAGAGTTTAATTTGTTACCAGAATTTCAAAAAAGTTAAAGTCAAAGAAACTGAAAATAAGCAAAAAAAAATTTAAAAAATGACCCAAAGCAGTATTCCAATGCCCCCTTTATTCGTATTCTGCCAGGAACAGCTCATATCCAGCTGTAAACAACATAGCTTCTGGAAGTGGTTTAAAATTCATAACTTGCACAAAATTCCATTACTTTCAGCACTTACCTTTTAAATGATGGGGGATTCTTCCCCCTTGTGATTTCTTTCTTCCACTTTCCCACTTTGTAGAAGAGTCTTCCTTCCTTTCAGCTGCAGTGTAAAGAAAATCATTTTAAAATGTTGAACGATCCATATGCTTGACTTTAGAGATGGCAGACTTACATTAATTCTTAAAAAAGCTGCAGGGTAGCGTTACTCATATAAAAAAAAATAATATTTAGCAATATAGTTGTGATTTAGAAGAGTTCCTGTAGTTGACTGAGAAAGTGGCTCTTTTGCGTAGATATACTCTCAGGTTCCATTTTTGACCTGGGTAGCAAGAGTAAGAATGTCTGTAAGGAATCACTGCTGGTCAGGTTAGACCATGGTTGCCCAACTTTTTGGTTTGGCTGGGCTACATTGAGTAAAGAGGAGTTATCCTGGGCCACATGTAAATATATATAATATAGTTAATGTGTATAAATCACGTAATGATAGGTTTGTCAGATGCAAGAAGTCAGGAACCAGGATGAGTTCAAAAGTACTACAAGCTTATTTCATACTATCTTTACACAAGAATCTGAACTACTAACGGTCAAGGAGAATTGGTGTCAACAGGGGGCTAGAATTGCAACTCTTCTGGGGCCATAGGTATTCCAGATTGATGATGCATTTGACACACCCTCGGGCTCAGCCTGGTTGTCTCACACTAGTTTACGATCTTGTGGAGCCACATTACTAGCTATCCAAGTGGACCATGGGCTGTGGGTTGACATGCCTGGGTTAGTGCTGCGCTACATGACCAATATAACCCAGAGATAGATTCATCTGACACTATATAAGGCTGTTTCATATGAACAGAACCTGCACCTGGTGCTTTAGCATATGAAAACATCTCCCAATTACAGTATATCACATTAATTTGTCATCTTCAAAATTATGGAATTAGTATCATTATGCCTGGGGCTTAGAGATTAACACAGGCTTTACTGCAGACCTCCTCCTGAAATTACCAGAAATTGTACTTTCTGATGAGACAGAAGGGAGAAGAATATGAAATATATTAACTTTAATTACATTGAAACCAAATCAGATTTAGTTTTATGCTAGCTCCACCAGTTCTTTATGCATCCCCCCAGCATACCATTTGGAGGTCAAGTGAAGGTCCAGCTTAAAAAGGGTCACACATCTGTGGCTTGGAGAATAAAAGAATATAGATCCCAAGGAGTTTCAAATTGAACATTTAACAAACTGGAAGAGAGGAAAAAGGGCTGGAGGAGCAAAGTAATTAAAGAAATGGTATTCATTATTTTAGTTATGTGTGCTTAAGCTTGAAAATTGGAGCACGTCTATCATGGGATCAATAGGATGGATATCATTAGAGAAGAAAAGTAACGGAACACAGGAAAATGTTTTGAATTCAGGTCGTTGCAGTTTGAAAAGGATATGATGATCAAGGGGAGACAGAATAGATTTTGATGAGGGCAGTAATACATAAGGCAGTTCATTGGAGAGTTTTCCCTAAGACAGAGAGGTCAAAAGAAAAAGCCAAGGAGCTGATTGGAGGGGAATCATGAGTGCAATCACAACGAAGTGGAACTAAGGCAAAGAAGAAAGCAAGTCAGTATTAAGATCTGAAACAATGGTTAAGGGCTCTACAATACTTGGGGATGTACTGTAAAGAGTAGTAGGTTCCAATGAATTAATTTCAGAGGTAGAAATGCAGTGGGCAAGTGAATAGGCAAAAGCTGATCAGATCGCACTTGTAGGAATGCCACAACTATTAGAATATGCTTTAAAGGAGAGAGCAATAACAGTGTCTTGAGGGAAGCACAATCAGAAGTTGAAAATATTAAGAATGGAAAAATCATAGGCAGTGATGGGTTCCCTGGCTTAGGAAACAGCAGTTCCCAAGAAAGAAAACAAGGAAAGCCAAAAGTATATAATTCTTAGGTGATATGTGCAGCAGGGAGTTTGAGAGGAAAACTGGAAAGAGAAAATGCAGTTTACCTTAGAAGAATAACTTGGTTGAAAAACAACATCCTGCACTTTGCGCACCACTAGGCTCAGTTGAGCCTATGATGAAATGGCTGAAATGGCATTCCCTTTAAACCTTGATCCTAGTGTGATTGGGGGGGGGGGAGTAAGGATTAGTAAGAAATGACTGTTAATGAATTATATTTCCTCAGTAGCAACATTTCTAGGTAGGAGAAATAACCAGAGGAAATAATTTTTCAATACTGAAACTCTCATTGTCATTCTGAATATTAAGAGATGAAAAATATACAGCTCTCCAAATGTTGCTGTTCCCGATTTTCACCAATCCATGGTTGTCTTGAACCACTATGTTTGGGTCACTACTAAATCGCTTTATTTAAAAATATAAATACTACTTCTCATGTTCATGCATCTCCAGACATCATACTTAACTGCAGTTTAGCTTGAAAATGAAACCACCTAGATACATGAAGACGTGAATAGGTATAAAAACAAATGAATAAACTTGGTGACTGAAGTTTTGTTATTATCATTAAAATATTGTGTTCTTCCTCAACAAGCCCAGGGCTGCATGTCACATGCATTCTTATTTTCTCCACCTTTGTAATGCTGATTTGCCAGAGAGAGTCCTTGGGCTCTGGGGCTGAGGAGGGATTTTAATTCCCATCTCTCTGGCTGAAGTCCAGCACTTTTGCTGCCACCCCTGGATTTGTGGTCCTTGAAACCCTCTCTACAGTTTGGTCATGATTCATTGTTTTCAGTAAATAGGCATCAAAGCTGCAGTGCAATTAACATTTAAACAGCAAAGAACAATCCCAGCCCCATCCAAGAATTACCAAAGAAAGAAAAAGAAAAAAAATTAGCCTTGTTCTCAGGTATGATGTCAGTACAGCCAGTTTTTATCCTTGCCTTGTCCACTGTAACCCTCTACCGTTATCCAAAAAATTAAGTGACCCCCCCCCTCCTGAATCACCTCACAAGCTCTTTCCCCACTAAGAAAGTGAACTCTCAAATAAAATTTTAGGGGCCATTTTCCAATAAAAGGAATCTTATTCAGTTGGTTAGCTAAATAAAGCAATTGACAAAAATTTAAAAACTGCATATTAAAAGAGATTATAATAAAGAATTCCCTCGCCTTCTTTCAACCCTCCTCTGAGGTTTAAATAATAAAATGGCATTCTGCAGTTTTTGTACAACCGTTGTGTTGTTTTTTTACCAAAAAAAAAAAAAAAGGAAATCTGATTGATTAACCGGGGCACTATTTTTGTCAGTCAGAATGTTTTAATCATTTAATCTCGGTAGCATTGCAGTCCTTTTTTTAATTACCTGTCATATTACAAAATATACATGATATAAGAGAACATACTCATTAATGCAATAGCATAGGATTGAAGATGTATTTTTAGATAGCTGAAGGATTTATAGAAAGTTTATTTTACATTGCTCATTCAGGTGCATAAATTTTTCAGTCATTGATTGCCATAAAGGCTAGCAACAACCTCTTTTTCCTGAGCATTTTATGAGATCTCACCAATATATATATATATATATATCCTATTCCCCCTTTCCCTCCTGCTGCCTTCCATGTATATACCTATTTAGGAGGAGCATCAGCTGGAAGCAGAGAAAATTCTCACTGTTCCTGATGGCACGATGGCTCTGGATCCTCCACTGTGCTCTTAGAAATGCTGCTGAGTCTTTTTAACTGTTGCTTCCTCCTGGCTTGGTATATTCAAACAGGAAATTAAAACTGAGTAAACCTCCTCTTTGTTGCCAAGGTCAGAGAAAGAACTTAAAGATCAACCGCCTATCATCTGCTGCTAGTTAATCTGTTTTCTCTGTTGCTAGCTAATCTCCTCCCTAATTAATTTTGAAAGGGGGAAGAGTAGCAGAAAATGTTGGGAATGGCTAATGGGAGAGGAAGTGGTACATACTTTGCTTTGAGCTCCTAGAGAAGGGTAGGGTGTAGATCAAATGGGTAAATAAAGAAGAAAAGCTTTACCCAGCGAGTTTAACTCAGACTGTAATTGGTATGGCTTTTCTGAACGATAGGAGCTCATTTCTGAACCCTCCAATTTACAAATTTGGCACAAGCATTGCAACTGCAAATTATGGTGAATTCCCGCAGCGTTCAGTCTCTCAGTAAGCCAGGCATCTGAGAGAAATGGCACCGCAGCTGCTCTAACTTGTATGTGTGTACCATTCAGCCAGGACCCTTTCAACTGAAGGGGTTGAAAAATGCAAGCCACTTGAAGTGTCCTGATTGCGACTGTTAAATTGAATAAAGGGCCATGCATAGCTGAATGTAAAATTAAAAGCTCGCAGAAAAGAAGGGCTATTTACTTCTCATGTTCTTGTTAAAAGGAATCGTTTTGCAACTGTAAGGCCCATTTAACCAATTTTGAATTGGCCCAGCTAATTACAGAGCTGTCATTTTTATAGAAATTTTATTAAACATTACAATTAAAAAGGTAAGAGCTAATTCAAACTTCAAAAAGAATAAAAGAAAAACATGCAGGGAAAAAAACTAGAAAAGAAAGAAAAAATAAGAATATAATAAAGAAAAAGAAGCATCTAGCTATGGGTATAGCAATTAAAAAAAACACTTAGACACTGCTCCATAGTGCTTTACAGCACTCTCTGGGTGGTTTACAATGTCAGCATATTTCCCCCAACAATCTGGGTCCTCATTTTACCCATCTCAGAAGAATGGAAGGCTGAGTCAACCTTGAGTCCTGTCAAGATTGAACTCCTGGCAGGGCAGAGTTAGCCTGCAATGCTGCATTCTAACCACTGCGCCACCACGGCTCCTATACCAAAGGATATAATTGAGTAACTTAATACTAAAATGATTACTAACAATAGTAATATAAAGAAAAATGAGGGGATTCTTCAGATATCAATAGATGGGAATCATTAAACCTTAACCTGTGGAGAAAGGTGAACAATGTCAGAATGAATTGTTTTCTCAGATTAATTCATATTCTGAGAGGAATTCTAGTTTATATGTCTGGAAAATATTTTCAAAAAATAAATTCTTTGTTTATAAAATTCCTATGGGTTGTTAATTCTGAAAATATCTTTACAGAAAATGTAATTACCAATTAATGAGAGAGGTTTTGGTTTTCTGAATTTGGAGCTATATATTTAATAGAGTTGATATAAATACAGAATCGATATTCCTTAAATGGATGGGTAACCAAAATTTTACCTCCATTCTGATTTGGACCAATTAATAGAGTATCCTGCTATTTTACTAAAGGCACCTTATCTTTTGCATAAATACTGGGATAATAATACAAAGTTTAAAAATAAACAAAAGAATGTCATCTGCAAGTTAAACCAATTTATGTTCAACTGAGTTGTTTATTACTCCATAGATCTCCCTGTGGTGTCTAGCATAAGGGTTCCATGCAGCATGGATGGAAGAGATATCCTTGCCTTGTTCTTCTAAACAGTGGAAAGGCAGGAGAAAATAGGCCATTAATTTTCACTTTAGATGTAGGTGACCCATATAATATCTTAATCAATTTTATGAATTCCAAAAGAAATCTAAATCTGTTTAATACAGCAACCATTTTGTCAAAGGCTTTTTCAGCATCCAATGATAAAATTGCAAATAGATCTTTATTTTTATTCATGTCTATTAGATCTACAACTAACCTAATGTTATCTGCTGCCTGCCTAATTTTTATAAACCCTGCTTGATCATTCTTAACAACAAACAATATCAATTGCTACAATCCATTTGCTAACACTACTGTTAAAATCTTTGTATCAACGTTAATAAACAAGACAGGATGATAATTAGAACACTGAGTATTATCTTACCTGCTTTTGGTACAACTCTAATACCGGTAGAAGCCTGGTTAAATGTCAGTGATAAAATTCTGTTATCAAATATTTCTTCATATACTTGACAAAATTTTGGTACCAAAAGATCTATGAATGTTTTATACTACCTGATAGGGAACTCATCTGGGCCTGGTATTTTAGCACATGTTATTTTTAAAATTATTTGTTTAATCTCTACCACAGATACTAGAGCAAATAGATGTTGTGTATCATCTAAATATGATAAATTAATTTTATTTTAAAAATCCTCTGTTTCTTCTATCAATATATTCTCTGGTTTACTGTATAATTCTGAATAAAATTTTAAAAATTGATAATTTATATCAATTGAAATTTTATACATTTAATCTCTTTTGATAATTTTAGTAGCTCATCACTTTCTCTTAAAGTACAGCAAATGACCTCTTCTTCCCAAATCTCATTTGTTATCTATAAATAAATGTTTAAAGCCTCATCATTCAGTCCTAATCATCAAAAGTCCATTAAGGGTTACCAGCAATAACAACATATTTATTTTAACCTTGATCAAATAAACCAACTTTATATTTCTTCCTTTTACTGTCAACAAGCTTGTTCTTTAATCCTTTTAAATAATGTCCTAGAACTTGATTTCTTTTCATTTTTAATTTGTTCCTTTTCACAAAGCCTTCAAAACTGTAATAAGTCTCTTTTGTAAATCCAATATAGGTAACTTATCCAGATCACTCCTTTGGTTTGTTATTTGTATACCCCTTTCTATTATTAAGATATCATCCAGTTTATTTGTATATCCAATGTATTATCTTTTTTCATATCATTCTTTTAGTTTGTCATTTTAAATCCATATTCATATCATTCTTTATCTTATTGATAAAACATGTTCCTCTTCCCTAACAACTTTCAAACGACAGTTTATCTATAATAGCAGAAATTCTTAAAATTAACTTCTAGGTCCATTGTTCACATATATTTTTCAATATGTCAATTTTACAGTATTTTTCTCAATTCTGAATCAGTGAGTCAAATTTAAGTGTTCTTCTCCTTTAATTGTAAACTTTAGTCCCTTCTGATTCCCCTTAGTTTCTAACTTTCAAAGTCCCATCCTATCATTTTTTTAAAAAGAATTTAGAACAACGGCATTCTTAGAATTAATTTCAAAATCTTATTTCAAATCTATCTGGACCCTTAGTCTATTTGTAACTTTCCAAAATCAACATTCTAATCACCCTTTTGCTATATACATATACATATACATATACATATACATATACATATACATATACATATACATATACATATACATATACATATACATATACATATACATATACATATACATATACATATACATATACATATACATATACATATACATATACATATACATATACTGAAATATGAGAACTATATTATACATAATTTCATCTTTTAGAAAATGAAGATTTGTTTTATATATATATATATATATATATATAAATCTAAGTCTTTAAATTTGTATTTAAAACTTATTTTGCTAAGGATTGAAACTTGTCCAAGAGTTTCCTTGTCATTACAAAGATTCCCAATAGCTAAAAAGCAGTTAAGAAGTAATTTAGAAAGTGATTAAGAAATGAGACTCAGCAAACCTTATGTCCATATAGGCTGCATTATGGTGGTAAGCTTGATTGAAATCCCTAGACTCGTATGTCAGCCACAAACATTTCAGTTTCTGCATCTACCCCCAAGGGACACCTGTCTAAAATACAAGTGGGTGATTTCACAATCTCTGTTTTTTCCAGAGAGATTTTACTGCCCAGAATTCACCATCTGGCTTCTGATCCTGTTGCAGTGCCATCCTTGTTCCTTTAGGGATGTCTAGTTTATCATGAACCCTCACTGGAAGTCCCACAGAGATGTCATTTGAGATGCACTTTTAGCGCATATGCTTCTGCCATGTGCTTTGTCTCTGCATCCCTTTTTATCATTACAATCCCTAATGCAAAAATAGAGCTTTTCCCCCCTCCTGCTGTTAGTATTTCTTTTCATCAGTGTACCGACTCAGTCAGTTCAAGCTTGACAAGCAGCTAATTTGGATGCATCACTCAAGGGGCTGTGAGCCATTTTTTTTTTCAATGAAAAGAATATATAAGGAAGAGGGAGAGCAATGAATCTAAAAATTCATAGAAATTCCTTCTGTTCTCTTCAGCTGATGAGTGAAAGAGGAATTTCAGTGGTGATTTTCTTTTTTTTAAGGATCAGATTCATTAAAGTCTTGTGCAGGTATTTTTCTTTCTTCGTTCTTTATTCCTCAGCCCTGAGAGAAACACGTTGGTTCACGTTAACACAAAATATTGCAATATTGAAAGATTCTTTTCCTTTCTTGCTGGTCTTTCATTAACTTTCAAAGGAATCTCAAATACCTGAGATTTCCCAGCTGTGGTTATATAACTTCCTGCATGGAAATAAAAGTAGAAGAGGCAATATGCTGATCAGGGAAAAAGGAGCTGTGGAGAATGCTCTTCCAATGGTACAAGCTGCCTGATGCCTTGACAGCTGCCATCTTCTTGGCTTTCATCATTTTGCCTGCTTGTTTGTGTCTTCCTGAGTGCATATACCAAAAGCAAAGCTTTTTCAGTGACTCCAAGTCTGACCCACACAAAAGACCTTCATAGATTGTGCCAAGTAGGAAAGGAGCATGAGATGCCAGCCACAATCTAAGATCTAATAAAATAACAAATGTACTCAAAAGCCCGCTTTGAAGTTTATTCTAATTCAAGAAATGGCACACGAATCACATGAGGTTACCCACTCCACTTGCCCAGGTAGAAAAGCTCATTTGACATTTCTCTGTCCTGTTTTCACAATGATTTAAAATGTTTTACCAAGATAAGTGGGCATCCACAGTATATTGGGATGTCTGATTATATGGCCTCCGTTCTCAGATTACACAGATGAGAAACCATTGATTTCCACCGAATACCATCCTAATTTCATGAATGAGGAATCCCAATTCACAATTTTTCTGCATAAAAAATGAATTAGGCATTATGTGAAATATCATACCCAGTAATACTTTTACATATCTGGACATCAAAATTAATCACTTAGTAATTATCCACAATTGTTTCAGCTTTGAGGAAAATGCCTGTTTTCCCACTATTGGTACTACTGTGGACACCTGCATGTCCATACAATATGCCAGATCGCCAAAATTCCATTGTTTAGACCAGTGGCCATATAAATGTGTTAAATAAATAAATTGAATGAGCAATCATTTGATGAAGAGAAGCCAAAAATAAGTTTTTTGCAGGGGAGGGAAGGATAATTCTGGGGCAATGAAAATTAAAAATAAGACTTCACTATATAAACACCTGAACAATTATTTATCAAAAAAATTAGCATAATATTTAATACCACCAATTCCACTGACCATACCAAGTCATATATCATGGTTACAAATTGCCTGTTGATCCAGTGGCTCTGTTACTGTTAAACCATATTGTAAATGGCCACTGTAATAAGATTTCCTTTCTGACTAGTTACAATTTATCTTTCCCTAGGTACTTAAATATTTGTATTTTAGGATTACATTTAATGTATCAGACACAATAGATTATAATTCACTAAAGTTTATGGCATAATAAGTGTGTTAGTTTTCAAGATATCACTAGATTTTAATTTCATTTACTGCGGGATTACTACAATTTTCCCCCTGGGATTGTTAATAATGTGGCTTAGTGATAAGATCAAAACAAGAAAGTATAATTAATTGCCTTAGTCTAAATCCATTACTTGACTACATTTGGTCAGTGCATATTCCAGAGCTGGGAAAAGTTACACAAATAATTGCATGCCTATAAAAAAAAGTTAGTTATGAGGAAAGGTGATAAATTTGTTTATTTTTGCTTGGGGAAAAAAAGAAAAGAAATGCCTAGAATCATTTAAAATAAACATGTAAAGAAGGTGGATAGAAAATGTTTCTCCTTCTCTGTTAAAAGCAGAACTTCAAATTATCAAATGAATTTGAATGCTGGCAAATTACCTCTTCATATAGAATGCATAGTTAAATTAAAAAACACATTATCACAAGCAATGGCTTCATGGGGGAATAAAGAGGCTAAGTTTCAATTAGGCAAATTCATATAGAATAAGAACTTTGTTGGCTGCTATTGAGGATCACCATATTTAGGGCTTGTTTGCATGATTATCTTGGGATAAGAAAGAATAACTCTAGTTTCTGATCTTATTTAGATGCCCTAAAGTATAATCTACTCTGTTATTTTTCCAACAGAGGAACACATCAAAAGAAAAAAAATATTGAAGTGGCTTTCTCAGATTTGAGCTTCAATAATTTATATCCATCTTCAAATTCTTGATTTCCTGTGCAAACAATACTGTGGTTAACCTCTAATGGCAGTCCTAGATTTTTAAAAATCGCCATTCTGTTGAACAAACTCTACTAATCTGGTCTGCATATATTGCAATAATATCATTGCAGAAAGTCACCCTAAATCAAAAACAAAACAAGGTTTATCATATACTTGTGTGATTATGTATGAATTAGACCACTGATGCATTGATAATCAAAGGTAGATTACTAGAAGCCTACCTTTGTGAGTTAAGCACTTACCTCAGCCTATACCAGGGGTCAGCAACCTTAAAAACTCAAAGAGCCATTTGGACCCGTTTCCCAGAGAAAACGAAACACCCAGAGCCACAAAACCTGGGTGGGCGTGGCCAACTCGACGTTACTCCCACTGAGTCACATGACCCCCCCCCCAGCTACGCCTACCCAGGTTTTTTGGCTCTATGTTTTCTTTTCTATGAGAAACAGGTATCTCTCTCCCTTTTCCCTCTGTCTTTCTCTCTCTCCCATATCTCTGCCCCC
>QLTV01003388.1:4985819-5028316 GCA_003457575.1 Thermophis baileyi
CATTCCATTCTAAACTGAAAAAGAAGTTAAAAAAAAAAAAAAAAGTTAGTCTACATTGGCTAGAGGGCACCAGGGGAGAAAGAAAAATAATAAAATTATACAATAATATCCATATTATAATATGTTTAAAATACATTTTGGTTTTATATCCTCCTCCTGTTCCTCGGGGCTGTTTCCTTCCCCCAAACACACAGAGTAAGTAACTATCCACCCTAGATCACCACGCTAACCTCATAATCCTTGCAGATCATTAAATTTTTTTGATGTGAATCATGCACCAGATAAGATTGGGAGACCATATTCCTGAAGGAAACTAGCTTCCAAGCCCTATATTTATGCTTTCATTGGTACCTTATTTTTGTGGAACTCAACTTTTTAGCTAAATAAATAACCTTGCTCTCTCTTTTCATAAGGAAAATGCATAGAAGTTATATAGGCACTTAAATAGCGATGCTGTATGCCTGTCAAATGTTTGACAGCTTAAGATTTGGTGGCCTTAAAATTGGCAGACTGATACAGAAGAGAGTAACCACAAAATCTGAGATTTGGCAAATAGCAGTGGAATAAGCTACTTTATGGCCAAGTATTTCAACAGCGTCTAATTATTCAGTTGCTACTCACTTTCTCTGTTTCCTTTTCTTTGGGCTTTTATATCATTATGTTGGATAAATAAATTGTGAAGTTTTACATGTGGCATACTTATTTAGAGAGTTTTTTTACCCTGCTGATAATTAATGTTTTCTGCCAGCATAAGAATTTCTGGACCATATCCAGAATGCATTATGTATTTTCCTAACTTTATAAAGAAGATAATAGAAAAAATGGTACAGTATAGCTTAGCGGAAAGGGGGAAGCAATAGAAAGCTAAGCATTTGATGAATATCTGAATGTTATCCTATATAAAAAAAGTATTTGAACAACTGTGTCCCATAAATTAATGTTGAAGAAATATGGAAGTCACAATTGCCGTGTGATGGTTATTAGCACCACTGAGCAAACAAGCCATCAGTCTGTTTTAGCAAAGTTTTTTTTAGGAAAGGATTTATTTTGTTATTCATCCTAAGTGGATTTTAGAAGCATGACTGGGTTGTGTTTCTAAAATGTAAAAAATGGGGAAACACTCATAATATTTTAGAGCTTTTATATAAGATTTCAAGTATGAGATCATCAATGTTTTGTGTAATTTGGGGTTTCTTGTAAGTTTTTCTTCATTTTGTAATTGGCAGCAGACTATCATAAAATATCTGAAAATACCACCATCTTCTGCTTAGATGTTATTAGAGTGTTTCTCTGAACTGTCATTGTTGTGTGCATAACTGAAGTGCTAAATTGACAGTGAATTTAATATTTATACCCAGGTTTGTAGAGAAGAAACAGAAAAGAATATAATAAAGAAAGAAAATGTATAAAATGTGACTTCCAGCCTTCATTACAAGTCTTGGTGTCAATAGAAAATGTAGTCAGAGGTAACACCATATCTTATTTTAACTGTGATCAAATAAATCAACTTCATATTCCTTCCTTTTACTTCCAACAGCCCTAATCTTTAGTTCAGTGTCATAGGATGTGATCTCTTTTCATTTTTTCTTTGTCCCATTGCACAGAGTTCTTCAAGGCTTTAACAAGTCTCTTTAGTAAATCAAGTAGAAAAAAAATTTCCAGGTCACTCTCTTGGCTTGTCATTTTTATTTCCTTTTAAATGTTAAAGTCGCCACCAGTTTGTTTTCTAGATCTAGTGAAACATCCTTTTCTAAATCATTATCTTGGTCTGTCAGCTGTAAATTCTGTTTTGATACCATCTCTATTTTTCTGCTTTTGTTGTTTCTTCAATAACATATTTTGGACATAGTCTATCCATAGAAACAGACATCATTACTGACACTGTTGATATTGTGGCTACTATTTTCTGATTCCATTCTTCAAAAGTCAATCAATCAATCAATCAGAATAGAGCTGGAAGGGACCTTGTAGGTCTTTTAGTCCAACCCCCTGCTCAAGCAGGAGACCTATACCATTTCAGATAGATGACTGTCCAGTCTTTTCTTAAAAACCTCCAGTGATAAAGCACCTACAACTTCTGAACGCAAGCTGTTCCACTGGTTAATTGTCCTCACTGTTAGGAAGTTTCTCCTTAATTCCACGTTGCTTCTCTTCTTGATTAGTTTCCATCCATTGTTTCTTGTCCTGCCCTCTGGTGCTTTGGAAAATAAATTGACCCCTTCTTCTTTGTGGCAGCCCCTCAAACTCTAGAATACTGCTATCATGTCACCCCTAGACTGGCCATACCCAATTCCTATAACCGTTCTTCATATATTTTTGTCTCCAGGCTCTTAATCATCTTAGTTGCTCTTCTTTGCACTTTTTCCAAAGTCTCAACATCATTTTTTTGTAATGTAGTAACCAAAACTGGATACAGTATTCCAGGTGTGGTCGTACTAAGGATTTATAAAGTGGTACCAATACTTCACATGATTTTGATTCTATGCCTCTGTTTATACAACCAAGGATTGTATGAGCTTTTTTGGCTGCTGCCACACACTGCTCGCTCACATTTAAGTGATCGTCCACTAGGACTGCAAGGACCCTCTCATAGTTACTGTTTTTGAGCCAGGGAGAGTGATCTCTCACCCTATCCTTATATACTCATTGGTCCCTTTGTCACAGTCATCAACTTTGTTTCTTGGGTGTGAAAAGCTGAATGCACATAGACACACATACATCCCTACATTCATCCCTACATATCAAAGATATGTTGATGGATGGATGGATGGATGGATGGATGGATGGATGGATGGATGGATGGACGGAGAGATAGAATATATACATTAATATATTATGTATATTATAATACTGGTTGGGAAAACTCAAAGAGTAAAGGAACAAAGCTGGTGATGGGTAGTTTTATTAAAATCAGAATAAATCTTAGTGTTTCTGGCACAAGGTATCTATTAGTGAGATTTAGTTGCATCCAGATTTAAAAGGAAAATATTTTATTCATTATATAGATTACATAGAAGTATTGTATTTGTAGTTGCTATTTCAAAGTTTATATTATCCACGTAGCTTATTTTAACTTCTTGTTGCATATGTATAGCCTTTAGCATATTTTGATTTAATATTGTCTTTTAGCCCAAATTTTTTCTCTTTATGTACTTTTCTTAACTATCCTGACATTAGTTTTGGATATTCTCTTGTACTGGTTAATAGCCGCAACAAGGTTAAGTAAGTACATAGAAGAAGGTTACAGTATTACAAATTATATCCTTAATGGAGGCGGATAGTAGAAAGCTGCCAGAGAGAAATTTCTATCATGCTGGAATGCACATGCTTGTCAGAAGGTATCAGGAAACTAACCCTTCATTTTTCTTTCCCCTCATGAATATACATGATCTGGGAATTAACTCCTTTTTGTCCCAATGATAATGGTTGGTGGTGATCCAACCGCTATCACCATTTCAAGGATTTGAGGGAAACTAAATGCATCAGCTTCAAGCTAGTATATTTTCCTCCCTTATAACTCTATTCTGGCTGCATGTTAAGGGATCATGGGATGGTTTAGATTCAGATGACCAAGAACCCACCTAGAATGCCTACTTTGTACCAGGGCCATAATTAGAGATTGGTTGGCAGAACAACAAGAACTGATGGGGTTTCTGTCAATGGGGAGTTTAAAGAGATAAATTTCCTTTTCTCATTGATTTTACAAATGTAGAGTTGCTAAATTTATCCATCTGCTAGATTGTGGTCTACATAAGTTAATATAACTACAGTCTTTCACAACTGACTTTGAATCAAAGGGAGTAGAGGAAGTAGCTAACTCTAGTATAATTTGTAGTTATTTAAAAATGAGCTGGCATTCCAAGCTGCTTAAAACAATTAGATGGGGAAGAAACTTTTTTTCCCCAGCCCATAGAAGATAATCAAATTATATTACGTTGTATGATTGAATGTATGGTCTTAAAGGAAGAAAGCTGATTAAGAAAGAATTGTAATAAATAAACCTAGAACTTGTTGCCAAGCAATTCCACGATTGGCTTTTCAGAAGACAAAGTCAGTTTGACCTCCAGATATAACTTATACAAGCTGTAGCTTTTCTTACTACTTTAGTTAGAGCTAGTACTGTATTACTGCAAATTCACAAATTATTCATCCTCTCAAGGCCATAACATACTTAGAGGGGGTGGGGTGGGGGAGAGACAGCTCTTTCTTTCTTTCTTGATGGCATAGTGCTTTTTTTTTTTTAATCATCTAGTGGGTTGGAGATGTCAAAAGAAACAAGCCATTTTCAAGGCCCATGCAGCCAGGTGAATGCTTGAGGAGAAATAATAAGTGCTCTGTTCCATAAGTGCTGAAGTTGTTAGGGTGTCCTCTGCAGCACTGGGTGTAAAGAGCAAATGCAGATACTCTTGGAACATTGTCTCCTGTTTATGCTATTTATTTCTGCAGGTTCCCAAATGTCCTGTTGATTACTTTTTACACCTTTTTTAATACAACTGCTGAGATCTTAATAGCCATCAACAGTCTCTTTT
Source organism: Thermophis baileyi (assembly GCA_003457575.1). Taxonomy (NCBI): domain Eukaryota; kingdom Metazoa; phylum Chordata; class Lepidosauria; order Squamata; family Dipsadidae; genus Thermophis; species Thermophis baileyi. The sequence goes on from QLTV01003388.1 coordinate 4,990,349, forward strand.
GATTTGATGGATTCCTATAAGTGAAGGTTTCTCCTGCATTAGAAACTTCACAGCTGTACGCCTTCTCTTTCTATTCCTTCTCCCTTTGCCCAGAATCTCAAGAAATGGCAAATGAGATTTATCCTTATATCTTTGGGGAACTGTAGGAAGTGTTGTATTTATTTTGTTGCTCCATTTTATTTATTGCATCAGAAGCTAATATAACACACCAACCAAGCATCTCAAGAGAAGTTCAAGTAAAGGACCCTGGTTTTGAATAATAAAGTAATGTTTCACCCCTGAGCACACTGGGAATGTTTGATCCTATGGGCCTTGTCAGATTATTCTATTGTTAAAGTATTATTTACTCTACTTCATCTGTTTGTAAATTATTCTTCCTTCTGGAAAAAAGTTGATACAGTATGTGAAGGTTCTTGGGCTTAGGCAACAGGGTCAGGTTTTGACATTTTTGTCATACTGTATTAAGTTTGGTCTTAAAGTGATTTCAGTCTTACCTTAAAAATTGTCTCAAGGTTTTACTGCAAATATTAACATGGTATAGAGACTAATCATCTTCTTTTAAAGACCCCGTAATCCCTTGTGGGGTGGAGTCTTGGGCAACTGAATGGAGCTGAGTGTTTACTGGCCAGATGCCTTTCCTGTCACCAATGCGGAGATTGTTTCAGCAGATATATTCTCATTGTGCCCAGAGAGAGAAATATCTGCCTCTACCTAAGATCGAACTCACAGCCTCCTGATTGTGAGGCAAGAGCTCCACCTCTAGGCCACCGCACCACTCATGGTATAGAGACTAATGAACCTAGCATATTAAAGGTGGGTAGGTGTATGAGCTAGATTCTTCTTTGATGGGCATGCAGTAGTATAACAATACTATTGTAGCGCTGGAGAGTGACTCTACTTCCCTTTATTTCCAAATGTGAAAACCATACCAAGCAGAGGTTGGCATCTGTTTCTCTCGCTTGTTAATTTTTTGTTTCCTAGGCAACTGTAAATGCCCGCCCCCAGCGCATCCTTGACACATCCTCTGTCACGCATTCTGCCCCAGCCAGTCCTACTAACAAAGGCATGCACATACATCAAGTAGGGTAAGTTGCCTATATGTTTGATCCTGTGCCATATCCTAATTAAAAAGGTGTGTATTGTACAGATACTATACTTTGTGCAACTTATTTGAAATCACTTGTCTATTTACGAGATTTTTTTTTCTGTGAGAGCCTTTAAGCATATCTTTTCTTTCCTTATCTAATGTCCCTCTAATGTAGCATTTGCAATGAAGACTGCAACACCTCAAGTGTCCTTCTGAATTAACTCTGATTCATTCCCCATTAGTACTAAAGCTTTTAGTCAAAGGAAGCATAAACAACACTGCACATGACTCAGTTTAAGAGTCAGGATGGAAAGAAATTGATCTTTGTGCCAGAAAGATCTTTATCATATAATATCAAAAAGGTGACAGATACATTGGGAGCCACTTGCATTATGCACTGAACTTTCAGGCTTTATAGAATACACTTTTTTTTTCAGAAGATAGATTCATTCCTGTGTTGGGGAAAATATTAAGAGGCTTTGTTGCTCCAAACATCATACTGAGATCTAGAAAAACACCTATTTGGATATATTTTTCCTCCTACAATTTTATTGGGGCAAAGAGAAGTGAGAGAGGAAGGCAAAGGCTAGGGGAAGGGAGTATAGCTTAAAAATACTATTATCTAGAAAAATTAAGGTTAATTGTTAAGGTACTAGGCTAGAAACCAGGAAACTCTGAGTTCTAGTTCCACACTTGGTGTCACTCTCTGTCTCAGCCTTAGAAAGCAACCAGTAGCAATTCACTTCTGAAATCATGCCAAGAAAATTCTAGGAACTAGTCTAGGCAGTTGTCTGGAGACAAAAACTGACTCAAAGGTGCCCACACATAAATACAAACACACCCACAAGAATAAACAAAGTGGCAAGTAGAGGAAAGGGTTTGAGCAGGAGTTGCTAAAGAAAAATCAACTATACCACAGGTTAAGTTTTTGCCTTGCCTTAGGAAAAATTATTAATGCAATCCTCATATTTTCACTCTTTATTTTCATTTCCTATTATTAGAGGGTCACCACCAACTGCCAGTACCAGCAGCTCTAGTTTGACCAATGATGTGACAAAGCAGCCTGTCAATCGGGACATCTCATCCGTAAGACCTGCAAATGTTGGCAACATGGGAGTGCAGTACACTCCCCACTCCCACCAGTTTCCCAGGACAAGGAAAATGTTTGACAAAGGCCCAGATCAGGTGAGAAGGTCATCCTTGCAGCAATTTTTTCAACATGCACCTGAGTAGTATTTCTATTCCTCAGTTAGGGCTTTGTTCCCCCTGTTTTATTTCTTCCTGCATTTTTCATTAATCTATCTATTAGTTTTAGATTTCTGTAAACTTACACTAATGTTTTGCAACCAAGAACTTTTTCACATGCAATAATGTTACCATGAACTATTGAAAAGTGTGAATTGGTATTATTGGAGTCTTCCTATATTATGCAGCATAAGGAGAAGCACCTTAAATTGTTACAATTAACACGTTGATCATCAAAGTGATTTTTTTTCTCTTTATTCTTTTCATCAAAGGCACAGGGGAATTCTGAATTTCTCAATTGGCACTGATAGGAGTTGCACCTACAACAATTCTTTTTTTAATATATAACAGTATGGAAGGCATTGTGTTTATGGAGATTCTCAATCATCCAGGTCAAGGTTGTTCCAAAGGTGTGTTTTTCCAAAAGGCAACTGGACTTTCTTGGGGTTTTTCTTTGAAAATGTTTCGCTTCTCATCCAAGAGGCTTCTTCAGTTCCGAAGAAGCTTCTTGCACGAGAAGCGAAATATTTTTAAAGAAAAAACCAAGAAAGTCCATTTGCCTTTTGGAAAAACCACCTTTGGGATGATATGGAAGTCACAAATTCTATCTGAAACCATATCCGGCAATCTTCGTTTATCATGAACAGTATTTTTATTAGTATGGCAACTAATGATACATTGAATTTATCTGAGAAAGAGGCCATGTAGATTCCGTAACTAAAGCGCATATATTTTTCTCCTTAATAGATAACTGATGATACTGATGATACTGTGGGTCCCAAAAATTTCATGTCAGCAGCAATGCAGACAGGGTTTTGTGATTGGAGTGCTAAGTATTTTGCCCAGCCAGTAATGAAGGTACAGTCAAATTTTCTTTTCATGAATCTTTTCTAAAAAAGTAAAACCATACAAATGCACAATCCAATTAAAAAAAAACAATTTGCAAACAAATACGCATTTACACACACACACACACACAATTATTTATAGAGGGCCCAAGACTGTTTATAATGCAATGAAAACAAATCAAAGTAACCAACTTAAGGCAGCTCAAGCATGATCATCACCTAGATGATCAGCTGAATAAAAAGGTGTTTGTAGCCTCCTTGAAGGCCTGGGAGTTGGGAACATTCCTTCTCTTGGAGAGTAGGATGTTTCCGAGGGTATGGACAGCCACTGGGAAGCCACATTGTTGGATCCCCACCTCTTCACCTCCTCTGTGATTGGAACTTTCCACCTTCCTTTCTTCAGAGACAGCAAAGTAAAGACCAACCAAATCTGGGCAGGGTAGGCAGTCTTCTTGATGTTTAGGGACTAAGCCATATAGGACTTTAAAGGTGACAACCATCACTCTGTATAGGACTTGGAAGCAAACCAATTAGTAATGCAGTAACCTCAGCATAGGTTTTATATTATTCAGTCTGTTCATTCTGGTTAACAGACAGTTGCAATATTTGAACCAATAGAAGCATCTGAGGAAATATTTCAGTGGAGATTAAGTTTAGGATTAGGGTTAGGCTTCTTTGAAGTCCATGCTAAAAATGAGCATTATAAAACTCAGGTTCAATTTTTATAGATAGTGCTATTTTTTACTTCATACTGCTGTTACCATTTTGGCTTGGAACCATTTTTCAGAGAAATATTTAGGTGGGCAAGTCTCTTTTAAAATTTTATGTGATCAGGTAAGATTTTTATGGATAATGGTAGTTTTTGGTTCATAAGAGAGTCATAAGAGGATTTTTTCATGAAAATCTTTAGAAGGGTATTGCAGTAAGCTTAGAATTTTACTTCCTTGAAACCTCTGTTAAAATCTAATATGAGTGTCTCAGCTTGAATTTCAATGGATAGTGATAGCCTTTGCTTCATATTAGACTTATAATTTTGATTTTATTTGATATTAGGGAAAGTATTTAACAAAAAGTAATAAAGTTTATTCAAGAATAAATACTGTTAGGACTTAGCCGGTCAGTGCTTAGGAAAACTATGGGTACTAAGAATTTAGAGAGTAAAGAACAATTAAAAGAGGTAACGAAAGTACTGTTTTTTTATGCAAGTAAAAATTGTTTTAGAGTTAAGTAAAAGGGTTTAGTAAAGAAATTCCATCAGAATGAATGGAATTAAAAACGGAAATGATAAAATGATTTGGGATGAAATAGGTGAGAAAATGCCCAAAGGAGTATTTTAGGGATTTATATGCAAATGATAGTTATTTGTTGAAGTGTAGAATTAAAACAAATGGTTGTAAGTATTAGTATCCAAGAAAAAAATGAATGAAAAGAAAGTCATAAATGCTGTGAGAGGGCTGAAAAATAGTAAAGTTGTAGGTGTAGAGGTGAAAATGTTAAAATATGGAAATGCTTTGCTTATGGGGTATCCGTGCAACTTTTTTAAATGTAAAGACTGCCTGATGATTGCAAGAATGCTGTTATTTCTCCCCTGTACAATAGGGTGACATATATTTGGAAAGGTGCATGACAGAATTCTGATTGAAAGGATGAGAGAAGTTACAATGAGCAAAATAGGGGAAGCGCAATGCAGCTTTATGCTGGGCAGAGGGTGTAGGGAACAGATTTCTGCTCTTTAGCAAGTCATTGAAAAATTTATGTGTTTGGGAAAGTGAATAGGCCTGAATTATGGAACGTTTTGCATGAGTATGGAGTATGGTTGCTGAATGCAGTAAGAGTGATATACGATGGAAGTGAAACATGCATGATAATAAATGGAATGCTTGGTGAATGATTCAGCATTGAACAGGGAATAAGTCAAGAATGTAAGGTATCTACTTAATTGTTTAATGTTTGTAGGATAAATATATGGAGTGCTTGTAGTGACAATAGACATGTCTTGGTTAGGGACATAAATGCATATATACTTTTATATGCAAATGATCCAGTGTTCTTGGCTGAGAATTCAAATTGTTTGCAGCAAATGTTAGATAGATTACAGTATATGAGGCCTAAAGGAGCATGGAAATGAAAATGAAGGCATCAAAGACCCTGTTGAGTTTGACAGGGAAAATTAAGTGAACATTTGCAAGTTATATGTAAATGACAAAAAATAGGGGAAGTAGACGAATGTGTGTGCCTTTGTGGACTATTTACTAAATGTGGGGAAAAAATAGCTTGATACATTTTAGGGCATGCAAATAATATCACAGATATAATGGGTACTATGCAGTCTGTTATATGAAATGGATACTTAAAAGAAGCAAAAATGGTTATGCGTAAAAGCATGCTTTTGCCCACTTTGCTCTATGGAACTACCGTATATCAGAAGAAACACAAATATAAATTGATTACAATGGGGATGGCATAATTAAGAAGTTTATGTGGTAAAACCATGAGAGATGGGGACAAGAATGGGAGATCGTTAAAGAGAAATCCAACCTAGAACTAAGAAGAAATTTCCTGACAGTGAGAACAACTAATCAGTGAAACGATTTGCCTCTGGAAGTTGTGGGTGCTCTATCATTGGAGGTTTTCAAGATAAAACTAAGCCCTTTATCCAGAATGGTATAGAATCTCCTGCCATGGTCAGGGGGTTGGACTAGAAAACCTCCAAGGTTCCTTCCAACCCTATCATTCTATGTTCTGTAAATGTAAGGCTAAATTCCAAAATAAGTAACCAGTACAAAATACCTATACAATGAGATAGTCTTTCATATAAAGAGATTTCAGTAAGGATTGAATTGCAAAATATTGTATAAAGAAATAGTGGGAAGAACAAGGGAAAGGAGAATCATGATTGGATGGGGTTTATGAGATCCTGCAATGTTTAAATAAACATAGTATAGACAGGATCAAAGCAAGATGGTTTACAGTACCAGCATATAAAAGAATGGGGAACTATAGTGTATGGTGTTGAGTCAACAATGTTTTTAATTTTAATAATGTTTTAAGCCGAACAATATTTTTAAATCTCAAATCTTTAAAAAAAATTCCTTACTTTCCTTACTTCCTTATTTCTTCTTCTGCATTATGCATAAAATTGCTTACCTCAGAATATACTGTATATACTGTGAAAGAGATTTCCGGGTGTAAGCCCTATAAAGAAAATGATCACTTATATGGAGAAAGCAAATGCAACTTCTAGCTAATTCAAACTTATTGTATAAAGCTTGTGTTCTGATACTGTAACTTCTGTAGGGATATTTAGAAATAATTTTGTATTACCTCTACTGTTTCGATATTCAGAAAGAATGGAGAAGTATTATGGGAAGTCCTTTTCCCAAATATGAAATTATCGTTCACATGGTAGCTAAATTTTGCATTGCCAAAGAAACAGGGCAACAGTTGATGCAGGTGTAAACACTGCTGTTTCTCCTTTTGTTAGGATTTTGTGTAATTTGTTGACCATTGATTGAAACAAAATCAGTTTTTTACTATACTTAGGCAAACAAAATTTACTGTAAAGCATATTCATCAGGGAGGCGCAACAAAACCCTGCTCTGGGGTGTAATGTACCTATATGATAACCTTGTTTACCGTAATTGAGTCTTTAAAAAAATATACGGTGAAGTACTTCTGCAGATGGAAGCTGTAGTTGAACAGCCAGAACTGTCACTAGCTGGACAGAAAGCAAATCAAAGTCCAGTTATAATTCCCTAGATGATAGGCAGTAAATTGGCAATAGTTTCCGGCCCCCAAATTCCAACAATAGGAATAACTAGAAAATTCTTGTCACACTAAATTGAATTGCTGAAAGAAAACCCTTGAGGGAAATCCAAGAATAGATTTTTGAGTGAATTGTACTCATAAGAGGTTCATAAGCTGAGCTCAGAGACTTTGTGCTTTATGGATAGATCCTTCCTGACTGAGCTGTTGTTTTGCACCTGTATTTGTTTGGTGGATTTGTAGTTTCGGTAGAAAACCATTTGGATCTAACGGGACTGATCTCTCCTCCAACCTGCTATTTTAGTTAACATATTTGCTGCACGGCTATGGGAGCAGTTTTCCCCAATGCTATCTAATGAGGAACCACTGTTTGGGGGAGATTTATAGAATGAATAAAATCTCTTGATAAAGAGCCCAAGCTATTGCCTGCAAGTCATCCAGTGTGCTGTGTTTAGATTTTTAAACATGTGTTTTCCAATCACAGAGATTCCTTGCATTACTGTTATTTTTGCCTGTTTCCAGCAGTAAAACCACGTACAATAGTAACCTGTCTCACTGGAGTATGAATAAGAGATGAGTTGTATCCCAAACAATGCTATGTAAATTATGTATAATAATGAAACCAAAATTATCACAATGGTTTGGGAAAGATGGTTTCTAAGCAGCTGGCTGCACATTTTGTGCAAACAGCTGTATTTTCTATATCTTTACTAATTACTACAGAGAATTGTGTTCAAAGAAAATCCTGCTCCCTCCTCTCTCGTCTTGCTTTAGTGTAATGTATATATATATTTTTATGGCCACCCAACTCAAACTGTACTCTGGGAAGTGTACAAAAGATAAATTCATCTTCCCCACTATGAAGTTGAGTTAAATTCATGGTACTGACGTTATGTGTAGTGTCAAAAATAGGACAATTTTATATTTTGCTCTTTATTAATTTTTCCCATTAATCCTATCTCATATATAATGGAATAAGATAGCTAGAAAAGACGAATGGCTGCATGTAGATTAGACTAAGTGTAAGGATTTTATACAAATACAGTCCAGTTTTTAGCTTATATGCCAGTGATGGCTAACCTTTTTGCCGTCGCATGCCAAAAGCGGGGGGAGAGTGGGGGGTCGTGCGTGTGCATGCCCACACCCATAATTCAATGCGCTCCGTGCATGCGCGCGTGACACACACACACACACACACGCTCCCCATGCTTTTGGCACGTGATGGCACGGTGGGCCCGTTTTTCGCCCTCCCCAGGCTCCAGAGGCTTTCTAGGAGCCGGGGGAGGGCAAAAACAGCCTTCCCACCCCCCCCGGAGGCCCTCCAGAGGCCGCAAACGGCCTGTTTCCCGACTTCCGGTGGGACCGGAAGGCCCGGTTTTCGCCCTCCCCAGCCTCCAGAGGCTTTCCTGGAGGCTGGGGAGGGCAAAAACGGCCTCCCCCCAGACGCCCTCCAGAGGCCAGAAACACCCTCCCAGAGCCTCCGCGTGAGCCCTTTACTTATCTCAAAACGGGCCGCTGGAGACTCTTGGGAGGGGAGGGGGCGTGGCCAGCAGAAAATCCGCTGGCGTGCTGGAGCTGATCTACGGCAATGGCTCCCGTGCTGACAGATATGGCTCCGTGTGCCACCTGTGGCACGCGTGCCATAGGTTCGCCATCACGGTTATATGCTATGAATTTGTTTGTTGTGAAAAGCTAATATGTAAGCTCCTAGTTTATTGTTTATTTAAGCCATACACTCTTATGCTACCTGAGAATGTTGTGGTAATTAACATTCTACCTCTCTGTTGTCTCAGATGAACTTCAGAACAAATATCTAAAATGCTTGACATTACATGAAAATATATCATAATGAACCCTGGCAGAATGAAGAGAATCCATGGGATTCTATGATCCCCATACAAAACATCGTAGAAAGAAAAGACATATTGAGAATAAAACAACTCTGTCACCTTAGAAAATTAAATTGCGATAGATAATAATACTAGGCCTAAGGCATAATTTAATTCTAGCAAAATATTATTATCCGATTAGCAAAAGTCTGATCTTCATATGAGAAAATTATCCAGGAGTTTCAATCATGTTTAATGAAGCATTATAATAATAGTTGACTCAGATTACACATATATTGACAGTCATGTTTTGCTCATAAGTAAAGTTTTCGTAATAATGCCATGGTTATGCAATGAATATTAAGAAGTATATCCTGGTAGCCAGAATAGGACCAGAAGTGTAATTTTATTCTTGATATGAATAACAAATGGAGTGCTAAGCCTAAGAGTTATAACGCTTGCTGGAGTGAAAACCAAACCATAGCACTTATATGAAAATAAACATTTGGTATTAGGTAATATTGGAAAAAAAAATATCAAAATAAACTGTCTCCATGGAAATCTACAGTGTGAGTTTATGGAATATTAATATAGTTCTAGTTACACATTCCAAAATGTGTATCAGGATGCAAACAAGGATGTTCTCGCATACATGGGTTCATGTAATGAGATTTTCTCTTCTCCCCTCTCTTGCATCTCCTCTCCTTCCAAAATCTCTTCAAATATCCACACATGATAGGGTTAGAGAGACAAAATGGCTTAGAGAATGAAGATGAGGGAGATGAGGGAATTTGTTGGATAAATAGCTGATCAATAGCTCTGTAGAATGGGGGTGCCATATTTTTCTGATGCATAGAGTAATTTTTACTGATTTTGTTGCAACAGGTGATAAGATAATGTAAGAAATCTGTTAAGGTTATTTATTTCATAAATTTATATGGCTGCCTATTTCATATAGAGGTAGTCATTGTATAGTTACCACAAGTAATACTGGCAACTCCATATTTAAACAAAGCATTGCTGAGTGAAACCATGACTGTTAGTTCAGCTTTCTTTGGCTTTCCAGATGTGTGCAAATGCACGGATTGGTCGTAAAAGTTACTTTTTCATCACTGTTGTAACTATGAATGGTCACTAAACAAGTCAGTCACTAAGCAGAAGTTACCTGTACATGACCCTCGGTGGCTAACAGCTAAAAAAGCAGAAATAAAAACATAGTAAAAAACCAAGTTTAAACAGTTTAAAATCAACTAGAATAACATAAAATAACATAGCAGCTGAGAAACGCAGTTAACCCAACCAAGACCAAGAAACGGGTTGACCCATATTATCAGGGCCCCAGGCGTGATTGCAAAGCCAAATTTTCGATGCCTTGCCATATCAGCAGGGTCAAGGCACCTCTGATCTCTGAGAGACTGATATTCCAGAGGTCAAGTGCCACAGCTCTCTTCTTGGGCCCCACCAGATGGCAATGGTTTGGATTCAATCTTGGAAAGAGTATGCAGGAGTACGACTATAGAAGCTATATTCAACTATTTAAAGCAGTTGCATCTTTTCTTGGGAATGGCTGCCACTGCCACAAATAATAAATAGGTTGCATAAAAGGCTGATCAGCATAAATGGATTTCTGTCTATGGCTTATCATCTGACTCATTTATTTTTATTCCAGGGTGCCTCTTTGCTGTTGGGCACTGCGCCTTTTGGGGTTTACATCATCATTTGGAAATGAACTCTCTATCCCATTCCTTTCAGCTTTTTAGGCAATGACCATATTTCAGAAGGTCATTTGTGAGAGAAGTCTTTTGTTAAAGTAAAATAAAGACCTCTCAGCAGTCTGTCTATGCCTGCCTATTATTTTTAGGAAGACTAAACCTTATCTTGCTGTTATATTGAATATCACAGCAGCACTTTATTTTCAGTTAATAGAAATGATGTAGTTTACATTTGATGCTCCAACAATATATTACAGAGGCAAATTTTGCCAGAGAGGGACAAGGAAAAAAGACGAAGAATCAATGAGTACGAAGCACTGGAGTGTATAATTATTACATGAAGAAACAACTATGGCTCTAGAGGGCATTTGGCTCATAATGACACAATCTGCAGTATTTTTTTTTTAATTTTTAATTTTTAATAATGACTTTTATATTTTTATAATAATTATTTTTATATTTGTTTTGTTGGTTGTATGCTGTCTGGAGATGCTTTTGGTGAGATCGGGGGCCATATAAGTGTGATAAATGCATAAATAAATTTGCAAACCTGATTTTCCCTTTTTAATATTAATCACCAAAGCAATGGCTTAAGTAGTAAATAGTTGGTACTTCAGTCACAAAACATACATAAATAATTTTCTCCTAACACCCATAGCTATTGTACGTACCAAGTGAAATATTTGGAAATGTTAGTAATTTGGGATGTTTGTAAGCTTTAAGCACTTGGGATCCCTGCAAATCTTTTTGGACAAACTGAGATTTTCTATTTGTTTTCACATCCAAAGAATAGTATCTTAAAAAATTTTAAAGAAAAAAATATAGAGTAATAATGGTTATTTTAACATTTGAAATGGGTAATATATAAAGTCCCAATTGTAATTAAAAGCATTTGTCTGCTTTCTGAAAATAGCTTTTCACCAGTGTGGTACCTTATTAATCTATTAAATCACTCCAGACTCCTAATCAAAATGCATGCTTTTGTGCACATTGTCTATATGTGTTTTATGTGAGTACTTGAGTGCTTAACAAAACACGGATTTAAACATATCTGCAGTGCTTTAAATTCCTTAAATTACAATGTTGTTAAATAGAGAGGTTTTTCCAATGTAGAGAAGAAAAAGGATTACGTTATGAAGCGTGTAAGTGTATCTCCTTAGAATATGGAACTGTTTCCACAAATACCCCTAATAGACATCTGCTTAAATCTACAAAATTATTTTAAGTAAATTTCCTTCCCATTCATTCCCACTGCCACATTTCAAGATTACCACACTTGTTTAATGTCTTTATTTTAATTTCTGTTCTCTTTTTGGTCCTATTCTGAACTGTTGTGATCTTGGCTATATTTGCTGAAACCAAGAAATGTTAATGTGAAGTTTCCGAAAGACATGGACATTTGGACATTTAGTCTTTCCGCTGTTCCTTGCTCTGATATGAGATTATGCAGTTATGTTTCCTATCCTCATGATTTTGTTTCTATCTTTGTCAGTCTTTCCTATCTTTGTAATCTTCTTTCAGTTGTATTGAAGAAATTAAGCACATGTTGTCTTCAGATGAACCATGATTCAGCTGACCAGTATGGCTAAAAGTGAGCCAGGTTGACCTGTCTTTTTCAATCTTATAAATATTAATTGAATAATATCTAAAGGAATATATATTATTTATCACCCCTGAATAATATATATGAGGGTGGGGCAGAGGTGGGTTCCTTCCGGTTCGGATCGGTTCTATAGAACCAGGAGTAACTTGGTGGCCTGGGTCACTAGAACCGGCAGCGACCCAGGCCTGCCACGCCCCCGAACCGGTTTTTTTGGTGGCGCCATAGGCGCTGCCATTTTGTTTTTTGCTTCTGCACATGCGCAGAAGCTTTTTTTAAGCACTGCACATGCGTGAAGCGCACACACACCCGCGCAGCGCGGCACTGAGCGAACCAGCAGCGAAGAAAAGAAGAACCCACCCCTGGGGGGGGGGTGTAAGCAAGCCCAGTTTTTCCTACCAAACAATTACATTGCAATATACTGTACATTCTCTAAAAATGCATAAAGGAACTGCCTAGTATGTTACTCAAGCCATTTGAGACACGTTGAAAGAAGCTGAGAATTTTAAAATAGTACAGATAAATGTGTATTTGCCTTGCTCTTTGGGCCATGGTTTTTTTTAAACTACAGTTGGAAATTCTTTCTTTTCTAATTCAATACCTAATTATTCTTGATTTTTTTCCCTTTAGAGTAAGCTCACAGTCTCTGATATGTTCTTGTGTGTTGTACTTGATTGAAAAACAGATACTTTTATATGAGAAATGGATTGATTCCCCAAATATATAAAAGGCTATATTTAGTGTTGTCTAAGCAATAACCAACATTTCAGGTTATTTTGGTCTGTTCTTTAACACTTAAAAAGAGAACCACAACTACAGAGATAACTTTCAGAACTCGGGTCTCCCACATCTCCTGAACTTCATTTTGTTATTTTGCCTCCTCTCCACATTCCCTTGTCAAATGTCACCTTGTCAAATGTCACCTCTCTTTTTCAGCAAGCAGTGCACTAATGATGTTTCTTTTACACTCTTTGTTTATCATGAGTGAGGCGTGATGGCTCAGCAGTTAAAACACACTGACCTTGTCAGCTGGAAAACTGACAGCCTGGGTTTGAGATCCAAGTGCCACATGATGGGGTGAGCTCCCGTTCCTTGCCCCAGCTCCTGCCCATCCAGCACTTCAAAAGCATGCAAATGCGGGTAGATAAATAGGTACCACTTTGGTGGGAAGTTAACAGTGTTCCATGTACCTTTGGCATAGAGTCATGCTGACCACATGACCACAGAAAGGATCTTTGGACAGCACTGGCTCCCTCAGCTAAGAAATGGAGATGAGCAGCGCCCCCTAGAGTTGGACACAACTGGACATGGGAAATATTTACCTTTTGTTTATCGTGATTGTGCGTCTGCAGTTGTACCTAGTGTCACATGGCAGCCTGTGAATGAGTCCCCCTGGCAGCCTCTTTTTGGATCAGGAGCTTCATCCTGAGACTGTTGTAACTGAGGGAGGTGAATGAAAAGAGGCATTGCCAAGGCCGTGCCTACAACTCCCTGTTTTGCTTTCTGGCTAATCAGAGGCATGGGTTCTGCTTCAGCTGCAACATATCAGCCACTTGATTGGCCAAAGGGAGGAGTTAGAATATTCTTCAGACAAGTCGGATTGACAGATAGACATAGGCTGAAAGGTATCCAAAGGAAATGCTTTAAGGAGGGCTGCTTCCTTGTGACCCAGCTTGTATTTTTCTCTCATAAGAATGAATGAAGCCAACTCCAAGACTTGCCTGACTTCCTTTAAACTCAGAAGTTAAGCAGAATCAAACCTGATTAGTACAGGTAATCCTCAATTACGACAGGTCACTTAGTGACCGTTTGAAGTTATGCGATAAGCCCCTCCCAAGTGTTTATGACAAAGTCCCGAAATTACAAATGTTGCAGCACCATGGCAGTTGTTTGCCCTTACGAATGACCACAGAGGCACTGCAACATTCACTCTATTCTCCCACCCCCCCACTCAAGGGAGAGGAGCGCAGGCGATTTCCCTTCCAGCCTCCTGGTCAGCTTGCAAATGCTTTTCGCACCAAGAGTGAAAGGTTCTGGGGGCTTTGATCTCGCACGACTTCAGGCACCCATTCTCTGCGAAAGTGGGTGTGTGAGTCCAGCGCAACAGAATGGGAGGGGGGGAAGCGTGAGGTATCTCAGTGTGTCGGGGAGGCCTTGGGTGGCCTGTTCCATCACTAGGTGTCCCCCCCCCACGGCCTTCCCCACCCTGAGATACCTCATGCACCATGGCCTTTCCCACCCTGAGATACCTCATGCACTTAACGACCCGTGCATTCGATTAGCGAATGCGTGGATGAAAGCAGGGAGTGATCACGTTCAAGTTACGTGATTCACTCTTACGAATCCTCGAATTATGAATGTAATGGGCAGGCTCCATTACATTCGTAACTCGACGATTACCTGCATTTGGCTATCAGGAAATCCCAAAATTATAGGTTAGACTGGATCATTGAAATAGCATCCCCCAAGATACAATAGCAAATGACTTCCACATGCTGCCAGCAAAGCTATATGCCAGCAAAGCTACATGGTCACGAGGACTTGTTTGAATCTGGGGCCTAGTTTATTTTTTAAATAGCTACAACAGATATTGCACAGACCATAATGGCATCAGAAATTTTATAATGTTCTATAAAATAGTTTTAAAAATGTATCACAATTTAATACTGAATCTATGAAACAAGGTCTGTATTTTTCGCAATCAAGGAGGAAAATTACCATATGCTGTCCTTTTCAATTATGCCGTTTTTCATATAACTATGAATTCACATGCATGAAACCCGCATTCTTTTAATCCATATTGTTCTATCTCTCTCCTGCAAATACACACTTGGCTTACAAAGAAATAAAGACTTTTTCTGCCTTCTGGGAATTTTAATTAATTGCATTAACACAATGCTGAAATGTAAGCTAAATATCAATAGACAAGTGTTTTAGGTTATTTCGTGCCAGCTATGTAGTAGCAAATGTAGCAGTCGAAAAAGTGTTGAAGGAGAGGAGGGCATCGGATTTTTGTCAGGGTTTTCCTTTTTTTTGCACAGGGACTGATAAGGTTGTAAATCATCAGCTTGATTCAGAAATCAATGAGGCCATGATATATTGACTACCAAATCAAACTTTTTATCAGAAGAAAAAAATTCATCCTTTTTGCTGGGTAGACTTGTAATTTATACTTGCAAGCATGCTCATTAAATCAAACCTGCCTTCACCACCACCACCTCCAGAGTTCTGAAAATACTTAAAACTGAACTTGGAATTACATAAGCTGTTGTTCAGGTCTAAGAACAACTTCTAATATCTGTTGTTTGAAAATTAGACAAAGTGTGACTGGAAATATACTCTTATGTAAATGTAGAGAAACATACTTAAAAGCATCCGTAAACATGTTTGAGGAGTCGTTGGTGCTCTCTGAGCTAGTAGCACTGATGGTTACCTAGTTTGGATAATGAAACGTCTGCAAGAAAGCTCAGAGAGCACCAAAGACCCCTCGTTTCAACCCTGAGCTACAAATATTCTCCTTTATTAATAAACATGTTTATTCTTTAACATTGTGGTGGTTGTGGCCCAAAGGAATTCTAAGAGATGAGCTGTATAATGCTTTGGATTTGAAGGCAGAAAGATCCTTTGCACTATGTAGTAGCAGAGTAGAATCCAAACAGTGAATCACTGGAGGTCACAAACTTCCTTTCCCAGAAATATTTTACTTTGTGTAGCTGCTTAGTAGTTAGTGCAGTCACCATCTGCCTTCCAAGGCATTTTCTCCTCTAACCCCAATATGGAGATAGACAGAGATTCCACAGCCTGAGGGCCTTACTAGCAAGTACGGTAGTAGGAGAAAAAGAAGTTGATAAAAATGAATTGAATTCTGTATGCCGTTTCCCGGTAGCACTGAGGCATGTGACTAGGGAAATAATGCATACCCCTTTGAAAATCAGCTCAAACTTGCAGGGGATAATTAGTTCAGAGTTATCAGTGTTATAAACCCAGGGAAAAAAATGTGGGTGTTTGTGTGTGTACAGAAAAAAAGGAGGGCATAAATATTCCTTTTAACTGAAGTCTCGTGCAAAACATAATCGGTGTTGGAGAAATTAAATATACAATGCTGCTAAAAGCCTTGTAGAAATAATACACAGGGGGAAAAAGACTGAGCAAGTTAAAAGAAGCTGTTGGGTTGTGTCCAAGTCACAGAGTCAGTGGACTCACAAAGAGAAAATAAACCTCAAAAGCAATAAAGATCTTAATTACTATACACTTCCCAAGTTAAAAAAAATATTTCTTATGTCCAATATTTTTAGCTAAATATGTTCCTTATTCCTTAGGGAGAAACTGATCACTGCAGCAGTTTGCTTCCATAGATGTTCCAGTTTTTTGTAGATTTTTTCCCCTTTTATCAAAAGCTCAGAGGAACAAAGCTATTCCTCTTCTTTCCCACCTCAGTACCCAGCTTCTGGCTTGAACTTAATTTTGGAGGGTTGTATAGTTTTTGTATATGCTTTGTGTTCTTTAATCTCAAAATGTTTTCCACCTTCTTTGGGGATATACTGTATGTAGATATGCTTTCTTTGGCTATAAAATGTGTTTCATATATTGCAAACACGTCCATTCATTTTTGTGAGGTTTTTTTTTTTTTTTTACTGTTCTCTTGAAATACATTGGGATTTTTAGAACAATAAAAAATGTTTTTTTCGCCTCACACTAATTTTTTCCTTTCCACTTAGCTGGTTGGAATCTTTCCTCTTGTTGCTCCTTGGATGGAAACTAACAAAACCTCTTTTTTCTCCAGTAGAAAAAAGGGAATTGAGGTAATCTGAGCCTGAGGGGGTGGCAGGCAGGCTGCAGACAATGAAGGTACGTGAAAGATTATGAGGAGGATGGAAAAGCCATGGCAGAAATATTAGACATAAACAGCCAAAAGATTGGAGGGGAGGCCCTTCATAGTTGATTTCCCAAATGGCAACTCAGTCCAGGTGGCAAGAATCAGAACCACAGAATCCCAGGGCGGGAAGAGACCTTGGAGCAGGGGTGGGTTCCTCCCGGTTCGGACCGGTTCTCCCGAACCGGTAGCGGCCTGCTGGTGATGTCATGATGACATCACCAAACTGGATCGGTCGGTGCCGGTCCGTGCGGGCCGCCATCTTTTTTTTGAATTTTTTTTTGAATTAATTTTTTTTTCTATTTTTTTTTCCTTCTGAGCATGCGCAGAAGCCGACTTCCAGCACTTTGCATGCGGTCGCCATCTTTTTTTCGGCTTTGTTTTTTTTGTTTTTTGTTTTTGTTTTTTTATTTATTTATTTATTTTTGTTACTGCGCATGCGCGCGCCCATGAGGCACGCCCATGCGGCGCGGGAGGGAGCGAACCGGCAGCGAGGTAAGTTGGAACCCACCCCTGCCTTGGAGATCTTCTAGTCCAACCCCCTGCCCAAGGCCGGTGACCTTAAACCATCCTGTACAAATGGTTATCCAATCTTTTCACTTCAATAAATGAGTGTGGGGAATTCCTATTGCAGTTTCCAAAGATCCAATAGTAGTGTTAAAGTGTTAAAAATTGAAACCTTTGTATTTCCGGCTTCTTCGATCATGCCCAGTTTGGAGAGGGGGAAGGGGGCTTGTTAGCATGGTAGCCTGCCCGTTCACTACAACTACACTACAACTACAACTGTAACTGTCTGCATCTCTTCCTTGGGTTATGCAATCCCAGGAAAAGATATATTTGGTTTACACACAAACATTTCAAATCATGTTTTTGCCTCCAGTTCAAAACACTGCATTGCTGCAATCAGGAATATAAAGTGTTAAGGAAAAAAGCTTCAGAAGAAACAGATTTGACACTGGGAATCAGTACAGTGATTCCTATAAAGTGATTTGTTGCTGCAACTGATAAATCTACTGCCTGTCACTATTTCCTCAGCCTTCTCTGATTGTTTTCATCTTGATCTGGGTAAAGAGCAGAACAGCTTCATTAGCTTTTACATGAGACAGCTCGGTAGATGTCTTTTTCTGAATTGTAATTGGTTTCTTTCTGAATGGAGGCCAAAAAGTATTAGAAATCCGCAGCTTATCATAATCCTAATCATCTAACACTATTCCAAACGCCCACACACTTCTGGGAAACCCACATAGGAGAGAATAGAACAAAAGCTTATATTTCATTTATCACAGACAGGCTTTTTTAAAGACCGAAGGAAGCATAGGCAGGCGAATGTAGCATGAGGGAAGCCCTACTGGCAGACCCACGGTCCATCAAGCCCAGGACCTTACATTCTGCAGGGTAGGCCAAGTCTCTTGGGAAGCTCACAAGAGGGCACAAAGGCAGTTGGCCTTTTTCAACAATTGATGTAGGTGAGTTAGAACTCTGCTTAGCCATCTGCACTAAGCCAGATGGTTCTTTGTCATGTCATTTAAGCCAGTAACTTCACTGTACCTCAGCAGAGTGAACACCATGTGCTAATTAGACCTTGAATGAAGAATATTTTCTCTTAAATCTCCTGCATCAGTTTTGCTGGATAGCCCTGGGTTCCAATATAATATGTGAGGAAGAAACATTTGTCTCTCTCCTCATTCTTTATTTGCTTTATAAATCTCTACTCTGCTCTCACTTTAATCATCAGGTTTCTTCCCAACTAAAAAGTCGCAAATATTTTAATCTTTAATCACAAAAGAAATGTTTCTGCATCGGGGATCTGGCCAGATTATTCATTTTTTAAATTTAATTTTATTTATTTTGTTAAACTGTGCCTTTGGTTGAATCAGCAGAGCCCCTCTCTCGGCTTTTCATTTGCTTATCTGCACCTTAATTGCTTCCAAATGGTCCACAGATGTGTGTTTTTCTCTGCAGCTAGGATAAAATGTTGCATCTGTCTTAAGATGTCTGATAGTGCATTCTAATTTGGAGTACAAAAAAGGCTTTTTTAAAAAAAATCCAGACAATTATTTATTAATTAGAGGTGTGTGAATGTGTTATTACATTAGCTGAGAAGAAGTTGTTGGAAGAATAGCCAGAGGGTACTGATGACTGCCTGCTTAGCTACTAAAAAGACTGGATGCCTTTGAAGATTAGACTGGATTAGATGAGATAAGATTGGGCCATTGCTTGGTCCATTAGATTGGACATTGCTTGGGAGAGAGCCTGCTTCTTTTATCAAGCTGAATCTTAAACATCTGAATTGAAGCGAAATGTGTTCAACGTACCTGGAGGGCATCAAACTGCGGATGGCAGTGAAGACCAACAATTCACTTTCTAAAAATATTTGGCACCTGCAAGGAATGTAGACTTCCTTTTGTTTGTGCATGTATAGTTTGACTCTCGTTTTTCAGAGCAATAAAACTAAGGCACCTATTAGCATAGACACAATTTATTTTGAAGAAGGAGCGGGATACTTTTGTAGTCCAGTTTTATTAGGAATATATAAATCAAGAAGAAGCTTAATCAGGTTTTTGCATGCTGTGTTGCAATGTCTTGTCTTCTGCTGGCAATTCAGCACCAAAGAGCTACATATAAATTACCCTACTGCATATGGGTATAAACATATGGGCTAGGACTGAACAACATACATGCTTACATTGATTCAGTAAAGATGCAACTTCTAGATAAAGTACAGTCAGACCATCTCCACTTGCCTTTCACTTAATCCACTGCCAGTCTTGCAGAGCTGAGCTGAACTTCACAGTTGGGGAAGCTATCCCCAACCAGAAGTATACTATTTGGGGCTGTACTCTATTTCATTGCTACTTTGTTTTGTGAGGGTGCAGTTGCAATAGTCTAAAGGTAGTCCTTGACTTATGACCACAAGTGAGCCCAACATTTCTGTGGCTAAATGAGACATTTGTTAAGTGAATTTTGCCCCATTTATGACCTTTCTTGCCACAGTTGTTAAATGAATCACTGCAGTTGTTAAGTTAAATAACACAGTTGTACAGTGAATCTGGTTTCCCCATGGACTTTGCTTGTCAGAAGGTCACAAAAGATGACCACATGAACCTGGGACACTGCAACCATTATAAATATGAGTCAGTTGCCACGTGTTTAAATTTTGATCACGTGATCATGGGGATGCCACAACGGTCGTAAGTGTGAAAAATGGTCACACGTCACTTTTTTCAGTACTATTGTAACTTTGAATGGTCACTAAACGAACTGTTGTAAGTCAAGGACTACCTGTACTTTCTTCTCCCAACCTCTGGATTTGTAAACTGACCACAGCCGACCCACCTGCCCTTCTTAGATGACTTGATCTATTTTGCTTCCATCCTTTTGTTTCTTCCTTGACTTTTGCCTTTTAAAACACTTCCAGCCTTTTCTGTTTCTCCTTTTTCCTTGTGTTGCATTTAATACCTCCTCCAATTATATAGCTGCTCAATTTCAGCTTTTAAGTGTTATTTGTTTACTGTCCTCTAGCTCTGTTCACAATCACCTCTTCCTTGTCAACTTATGTTTTTCCCCATGAGTGTTGCTCTGCCTCTGTACCCCTCATTTCTTGCTGGCCTCCTCTGATTGCAGTTTAAAGCCATTTACTTTCTTGATACCACCTTTTCATATCTTCTTCTAATACATTACTGTAAAATGAGGTATTCATTAAAGTGTAATGTTTCTCTACTTGAATATGTTTAGATGCATTTTAACTTGAGATTGGTTATTCCATGTTGCTGCTGTCTGTTTGTCATTCCCCATGTAATAAGCCTTAGATTGTTGCAAAAAAAAAAAACCGCTGGAGAAAAAAAAATTAAAAAATCAGTTATCTAGCAAAGTAATTTCTGTTATGATTTGTTTGAAGAAGATGGGCTGCCCAAGAAGCAATTTGCATAGTAATATGATTGGACTTGGATTGATTATATTTTTACTGGGTAGGTTGAGTCCATGTGATACGAGTTTGATGATTATCCTCGATTACATAGAATTGTAGAGAAAAAAAATCTTCAAGGTCGTTCGTTTAAATTCTTTCCTTGATTTGAAATCTGCAATTCAGGATGTTGCCACAGTATTCTTGGCAGATGGCTGTCCAGCCTGGAACACATTCAAATACCTTAAATTATTAGAATGTTTCCACTAATATTTAGCCCACATTTGCTTTCCTGACCTTTGAAGCAACAGAGAGCAATTATTTTTCTATTTAATATGTCTTGAATGGACTAGGTGCTGATGACCAATCTAAATTATTTCACTTAAAGTCCTCTGTGAGGTACAGTCCTTTTTTTAGAACAACGTTAAAAAGAAGCCACTTCTGATTCTTTAATAACAACAAAATCAAATCTGTCTGGGCGCCATATCGGTTTCTAAGTTACACTGACTTTCTTTTCAGCAAAATGTTCATCATGTCATGAATAATAATTTCAAAAGAGATGGGCATGAAAGCAGAAGAGCTTAACTTGAATATTTGTCTTTGAAAATAGCAAGCCTAATTAGAATAATCAAAGACAGTATTCTCTTATCTTCTTCATTAAAAATTATTATTATTTCATTAAAATGTGTATTTTCATGCAAACAATGCAGCTGTGTATTTCTTTTCAGAACACTTCCAAATCCTTCATCAGAACTCGCTTTGATGCTGCTGATAAAAGCCATGAGCTTTGCATATTTGATGCCTTGGGTCAGTAGCGATAGCTGTTGATGACTGAGCGATGGATTTGGGTTGAGCTTTATTTTAATTTATTTTTAAAAAATAGTTGTAAACTACTGTCGTTGCAAAATGCAGGCAGTTTTAAGAACTGAAAGAGGGATTATTTTAACTAAAATAGAAATTGCTTGCAGTTGGAAAGCTACCTGATTAAGCTATCCCTTAATCAGTAGGACCATCATTTATAGAAACTAGCTTTAATGAGCAAGTTAGGGTTAGGGTTAGATCTCTGCGCCAAGTGGTTTCAAGCAAATTCTGTCATAAGAAAGACTACCAGTTTTATAGATCAAAGAGACTTGAGTAAGCTACTCTTGCCAGAAGCCTTTTCTTTTTCAGCCGATGCGTTTTCCTTATTTCATCTCCAGATTTAGATAGTTTTTGCTGATGTTTTTAAACATTAACATTAAAAGTAGATTTATGTTTATTATCTGGTGTTCACTGAATTTTAAGCAGGCAGGTTGGCTATGTAGCATCAAGCAGAATTTCCCCCTCCCCAATAAGAGTTTCCAATTGAAATAATGGCAATAGGAAACAATCAAGTGAGGCCACATATGGCAGCAATTTTGTCAGTCATGCAGTGGTGGTAACCAAATCAGAACCATTCAGAGTCATATTACTGATTGATTGATTGATTGATCAATTCATTCATTCACTGAATTTCTATAGCCGCCCAACTCAATCAAGTGATTCTAGGAGGCTTACAATTCTTAAATTCTAAAACAGTGTAAACAGTTTAAACATTAAAACGGTAAAAACATCCACAAAATACATAAGTACAACCAGCAGCTGTGATCATTGATCAGCTAATAATAAAACCAAGTAACAGGACCCCTCACACATTCCGAACCCCAGGCCCGGGTACATAGCCAAGTTTTTAAAGCTTTGCAAAAAGTCAACAGGGTTGGAGCCAATCTAATCTCCAGGGGCTACAGCAGAGAAAGCCCTTCTTCTGGTTTCCACCAATCAACATCGGCTGACAGGATCTGCAGCATGCCTAGTTTGTTTAGTTGGATTTGACAAGTAGAAAATCTTGGGAAAAGATAGTCTTTCAGGTAATCTGGTTCAAAGAGACATAAGGTTATAAAGGTGAGTGAAAATATTACTCTTGTTTGAACCAGACAGGGGACTGCTACAATTTCTCTCTAAATTCCTTCCTCCTTTTTTCTTCCCCATTTAGAATGACTTTATGGAAGCTGCACTATCAAATTTAATTTCATAATATAATCAGCTTTTTTCCGTTAAATAAAAACTAAAAAAGACCACTTAAAAAGGACAGAAGAGTCACAAAACAAATCATGTTGCAAAACTTCGTTATGCATTAAAATGTGAATTTTGCATGAAAAATTCTTTAAAAAGAATATAATCAATATCTCATCAATAACCTTATAAGACAGCATAGAAGCATCTCACCAATCCCCTGAGGATAGAAACCAGGGGTGGGTTCTAACTTACCTCGCTGCTGGTTAGCTTCCTCCCGCGCCGTGTGGCTGCGCCTCGTGGGCGCGCACGTGCTTTGCGCGTGCATGCGCAGTGCCAAAAAATTCACAAAAATTAAAAAAAAAAGCCAAAAACAAGATGGTGACGCATGCACAGTGCCGGAAACTCAGCTTCTGCGCATGCGCAGAAGAAAAATTAAAAAAAAAATCCAAAAAAACTTTTTTTAAAAAAAAAAATTCCCCAAAAAAACCCCCGGCACTGACCGAACCGGCTCCGTAACGTCACCAGCGGGTTGCTACTGGTTCGAGCCAACTGGTCCGAACCAGGACGAACCCACCTCTGATAGAAACATTGCCTAAGTAATGTGCTATGATAGCTGCCTAGGATTAGAGCTGAGGGAATACTATTGAATTGACCTAGCATAAAAGCCTTGCAATATGTCAATGATATGGTATGGGAAAGGTAGGTGGCAGAAGCAAAGTGAATCCTGCATACAAACAACTGAAAACTGAATTCCTTTTCCTTTCTTTAAAGGGTTCTAAAAACAATGTGATAACACATTCAGGACATCAATTTATTTATTTTATTTTACTGATTTATATCCCGTCTTCATTATTTTTGCAAATAACTCAAAGCAGTGAACATATCCAACATACCTTCCTTTCCCTATTTTCCCTACAACAACAACCTTGTGAGATGGATTGGGCTGAGAGAAAGTGATTGGCCCAGTGTCACTCAGTTGGCTTTCATGACTAAAGCAGTACTAGAACTCACCATCTCCCAGATTCTAGCCTGGTACCTTAGCCACTAGTTCAAACAGATTTTCTTTAGGTTCTTTTCTACATAGATTGAATTTTGTCTTCTGAAATTAAAGGGCCTAAATCAGCTTGTGTGAAGATAAATTTCAGCCAAAGATTTGATGCACATTAGAGCAGGGCTCCCCAGCCCCTCGGGCCATGGACCACCAGCAAGCCGTGGCCCGTTGGGAACCGGGCCGCCAAAGCAGCAGGTGAGCACACGAAGCTTCATTTGCACATGCGTGGGATTTAGGTTGCACGCACAAAACCATTTCTCCCACCACCCAAGCTGCTGCCGGTCCAGGAATCAAAAACTTTGGGGACCCTTGCATTTGAGAACTACAAAAACAAAATATATGAGAATGCACTTCATGCCCTTTGTAAGAGCAAATTTGGATTCTGCACCACAGCTAGAAAATCAGATTTGTTTCATACCATTTATGGCACCAAGAGCATCTTAGCCTAGTATAGAAAAATGTATATATAGTAACATCCACACTTCCCTAAGGTCCCTCAATTTGGGGGCAACTTTCCCCTGGTAATGTTTGAAAGACTACCACCAAATAATTAAAGTGGTTCACATATTTAATTAAATTCCCTTCTAATTGTGACCTGTTGGATTTTTCCATCACAGAGAGGGTGGCTGTGTCATCTCTGTACAAAAAGAAAAAGTAAATTGATATTTGTTAATTGTATAATTAATCGGTTTACATTTAATTATAATTATATTTTATGAGGCAGTCTGGTTATAGTTAGTTACCTTGAAAAAGCTGACTAGCAAAGGGGAAATCATCCACCAGTTTCTATAAGATTTTTTTGTAATGAAAGCTTGTTCATTCAAGGGAAGGGAATTTTTCATTCTCCTCCTCCCCAGAATGTTTTAATCCTATCAGGATTTGAGAACAATATTTTACTTTATTTTTGCAAGTAGACCGCAAAGCATCTTTTGCTTTCAGCAATGCTGATTCTACTAGCTGTGGTTTTAAAGTAGACAATGTAACCCTGTTTTTCAAACTACTGTATTTCCAGTTGTGGAAAAAGAAACCGCAGAATTCCCCCCACAGGATTATCTGCAATCATCTGCTACACCTTCTGCATTTATGTTTCCCTGAGACATGCTTCACGGTGCCATGTATTCGAAAAGAATAATGTAAATATCCCATTCTCTGCTTTTAAATGGAAGAAAGCTTTAGAGACCGACGTTAAAATGGCTCAGTGCCTTTGTCGATGTATGCAAGCAGCCACTAGATTCAAACAGATCTGCTATAATAAGTCATTTATATAAGCTTCCCCAATTTACATGGCTCTTTAAAAATAACAGAAGGCTTGCTCTCTCTTCATATGAGAACTTACAGCCAGAAAGAGACATGCTACAAGGCTTAGACCTTATTAAGCTGTAGCTTTTAAAATATTGGTTGATGAATCACATGATTTACAAATCCTGGGCTTAAAATGTGCATTTTTAAAGAGCTGTTCCCTACTGAGAAGATTCTAATTCTGACATTATTAGTGTGTGGAGTTTGCATTCGTGCAGTGCATCTTTTCTTTTCTTTTCATACTGCCTGTCTTTATCTTCCCTGCAATTTTGAAGGGAAAATGTCACTTTACTTAGGCTTTGTGAAAATAATTACCTGCAAAAATAATGTATAATAATTTATATTAATTGATTAAAAAGCATAGCAGAGGCTTTGATTAGCCTGGAACTAAACAATTCATAACATTAGACTCCAAGGTGACGCATGTTTAAGTGCACAAAACCATCTGCCTGTTACTTCTCTTAGTCAAGCCAAACTGAAGAGTCTCCTCACAGCAGAAATAAAGAAGGAAGCGAATATATTTATTTATTAGCTTTATAGTAGATCTCACCTTTATTTTATATGACGGACAGCATATATAATGTACAAGCCTTCTATTTCCTCACAACAACCTGTGGGGCAGGTGGTACTGAGGAAGAGTGACTGATCCAACGTTACCCAGCTGGTTTCCATTCCTAAGGGATGAATATAACTCATGGTTTCTCAGTTTCTAGTCCAGCTACTTAGCCAGTACACGTGGGGAGTGTGGTGGCTCACATGGTTAGGATGTTGGGTTGGAGGTTAGCAAGCCCATGTTTGAGATCTGGGTGCTGCTGCATGGCGGGTGAGCTCCCGTCATTTGCTCCAGCTCCTTGACGGGGACATAAAAGGAGCTCCCACAGATGTCCCCTGGGGCAATGGTGATGTCACTGGTTAATCCTTTCAACACGGAAGCGCCTTAGATGCCTCTGACACGAACGGGACGGGGGACCAGTACACTAAACTGCCTCAGAAATTAAACTGGAGTGACATTCACACATACACGGCTATTTATTTTATTTATTTGTTAAATTTATTTGCCGCCTGTCTTGCTGTGGGGCTACTCTAAGCGGCTTACAATAATAAAAAAGAAAACGAAAGGACTGTAAAATAATAGAACACTAAAATAAACAATGGAAAGAGCATCGTGAGAATATATACCAAGTCTCTGCCTTTGTTTTGTAATTGTCCTGCTCTCATGTCTTTTCATTACTGCTTGATAGATTCCCGAAGAGCATGATTTGGAGAGCCAGATCCGCAAAGAGAGGGAATGGCGATTTCTGCGCAATGCTAGAGTCCGAAAGCAAGCACAGAAAATTATCCAAAAAGGTGATTTCCCCCCGTTTCTTCTTGCCTTTTCTGATGCCCAAAAGGAAAAAAAAATGGCCATTTTTTCCACTGTATGTGCTCCATCCTGCTTCATCAACGCACCCTTGAGCCTCAATACTAATCATTGATCTTTGGTGCCAGCCTGGCTAATCTGATTATGTGCTCCCCAGACATCTGGCATACTATTCTATGAAGATAAAGTAGAAGTTACATCTCAATTACAAGAAAGGATGTTGCAACTTAAATGGCAATTTTTCCCACTGCCGCTAAAAGGCAGAATTAAAGTATGATAACGTCCCTAATGCTTTCAAGGTTTTCTGTAGTTTCTTATGTATTAGCATTCTTTACCTTTATAGATTTTTTCCCCTGAATGTGCCTTTGGATTCAAGTCTATTCTGTGCTTTATTGAAAAGTCACCTGGCTTCTTTATAACTCTTTATGTATTTGCAAATTATTGTTTAAGAACCGAGATTATTTGAGTTCCTTGCATCTTGCTAATGTAACCCCCTAAATTTTGCATAGCAATGGTTAGACGTGACATTTGAAAAATAATGAGAAATAGATTGTGTAATAATAAGAATAGTGAGTCAGAGGGAGTGAATATATGTTGCTCACCTAAATTTTGAGCACGACACAAGATGGTTTTTTTTTTACCAGGAATTAGAGAGAGTGGGTGCTTTCCCATCTTGAGTTATCAGCTGGAAAAAGATTAGTGCAAAATATTAATCTTCTGAGAGAGATGATCTGTCTCTTACATGTAGCTCGGTTCTTCTGTAATTGAAGTGACTTCATTCATCGTCATTGATTTGGGAGGGTTTTTTTGGAGGTAGGGTCTTTCTTCTATGCTTACTGTATGCCCCCCCCCTTTTTTTTTTCTGCACGTAAGGGTTTCTCATAGCAAAAACTTGCTTTTGTGTGAGCCGGTCCTCATCCTTAAGACCTTTTAGCCTTTTGTTTTTATTTTTTAATGGGACAGTTTCAATCTTTTAGTAACATCTGTTTATGACACCTGTCTGCTTATTTTGCCTGATACACAAAATGATGTATTAATTTCTTCAGAGCTTTTAAGTTCTAGATTTCTCAGGTGAGGAGCTGCAAGCAATAAGAGAAATCTGACTGTCCTCTTTCAGTCAGGAAATATACATATAATGCTAAAGTACATCAGATGTGCGATAGCTGGAACATGGTTTCATTTTTTGACTGGAGGAAGATAAATTAATCTATCTGGAGGAAAATGGAAGGGCTGTGTTATTTTTCCATTTAATTTGAAGAGTTTTCCTATGCTATAGCTTAGAGATTTTTTTTTGTAAAACAGTAAGCAATGCTCAATCAGTTTAGTGAACTATAAGAGATTGATGCTAATATTCTTTCTGAAATACTTTTTAGGTATTTCAAGACTAGATGATCAAATCTTTCTGAACAGGAACCCCGGCATGCCTTCCGTAGTCAAGTTTCACCCCTTCACCCCATGCATAGCAGTGGCTGACAAAGATAACATCTGGTAAAAATACTGATTTTAAAGTCATACAATCTTATTTGATCTGGTGCCTTCTTCTTGCTCCTGAGGGAAGGCCTTATAAAACTATAATCTTGACTGAGTATAGATTTTCTATACAGAGTTTCAAATTTATTATTCTTTCTACAAAAGCTGAAAATACAATGAAAACATATTAATCAAAAAATATTAAGCACTTGGGGGGAGGAGCAAGCTATTTGATTTGCAGCCATTCGATAGAATGATATCCTGGATACCTAAAGCCAGGTTGATTAATGGATTCCACTTTAGTTCATTTAATTTGTTCTTTTTTTTCCCTTCCTTTCCCAGTTTTTGGGATTGGGAAAAAGGGGAAAAGTTGGACTATTTTCACAATGGAAACCCACGTTACACTAGGATCACTGCCATGGAATATCTGAATGGACAAGACTGTTCTCTACTCCTGACTGCTACAGGTTGGTATATTATTTTTATGTAAAGCAGATAATAGCATCAAAAGTTTTATCTGCCTCATCATCTTACTGATTCATTCAATCAATCTTAGACACAATATCTCTCTGTTTATTTGTTTCCACACATTCTGCTAGCCAACTTTTGAGTCATCCCCCAAGCTGTTATCACACAGCAGACCATGATAATCATATAAAAATGATCCTATGAGTGTTTTACTATTTTCTTCACCCATCCTCATTTCTTCTCAAATATGTAAAACATGTTGAAAGTAGGCGAGAGAAGTTCTATATTAGATTGTCCTCCATAATCATCCTCCTGACACTAATTGCAGGAATTCACATCATGTCATACCTTTGCCTCAGACTTTCTGTTGGTATGGCAGTTCCAGAACATTCCCCCTCTGGGACTAATATGAATTACCTGAAGCCTGAGAGCCACATCTGCCCCTTGGGTGCAGCTCTTGAAGACCAACAAAAGCTTTTTTTTTTAAACCAAATTGTAATTTGTAATGTGAAAGAAGGGGGTAATTATTAAATATTTGTCTGGAAAGTAATTCTTTTGATTATATTTAATTATACTCTAAATAAAAAAAAATAGCCCTCCTGCCACTTTTTACAATGCATCCCTTGACAAGCTATTCAAAGACCAGATGGGAGGTCCACACTAGAAGATGTTGTACAAGACTTCAGGGTAGGTTAGCAAGGGAAATAAGCTTTTCTAGTTTTAAAGAAAAAATATCTCCAGGAATATTCCATTATACAGCAATCTCCTTCACCTTAACCTCCCCAAACAGCATTATTATTATGAACGTTTTACAGGGTAGATATTACCTAAGCATATCCTTCTCATAGCCCTTATTTCTATTAAGAGCATGATTACATAGCATAAGCAAGGCACAGGTATTCCTATGATTACTGTGGGGACTTGGGTATATAAATGAAAGAGTATTGCCAGTCCTAGAAAATAGATTGTATTCAATTAAGGGGAAATTGTATTTTTTTAAAGTTATCCATTTAAAGATTTGAAATGTGAAATTCTTTTGAAAATGATTAAGCACCTGGTTTTTAGTTCTTCAACTTCAGTGCAGGCAATCTTCATCTTTCCTTAGACAATCATCTAAGAATGTTTCCAATAGGGTGGAGATACTCTGGGTAGTTCCAAGTGTGCTGTATGAAGACCCTAGATCAGGGGTGTCAAACTCAAGGCCCGTGGGCCGGATCCCAATCTCCGTGCGGCCCTCCCGAGCTCCGTTTTCGCTGGCAGAGGGTTGCAAGAGGCCATCGCAAGTGAAAACGGAGCTCGCGAGGGCCACGCTCCCAATCTCCATTTTCGCTGGCAGAGGGTTGCAGGAGGCCGTTGCAGCCAAATATGGAGTTTGGGAGCCCGTTTTCGCTGGCAGAGCGCTCGGGCCACCACAGGTGCCCCCGACATGAGTGATGTTGAGCTGGCCACGGCCACCACGGCCCCCCGAGGTGGGCGTGATGCGGCCCTGAATGAAATCGAGTTTGACACCCCTGGCCTAAATGTTGATTTTTATCACAGGGGTTCCTGCTAGCATTTCTTGGAATGCTGTTCTTGGAAAGAAGCACGGCCACTTCTGGATCCAGAGCCCTTCCATCCCTCTTAAATATGCTTTTTGATAGCTGACCTTACTAATCCCCTACATATATTTCAGATACATTTGGGTATAAGTGGAGGTCCAAAACATATAGCTCTTCCAGGCTAAAAAGACCAGTAGATCTCCCTCTTGCCCTGCCCTAATAGGCACCATCAGCCATCCAGGATTTAGAAAGGGCTTATTCACCACTTCATTCCCTCTCCTGCTTTCATTGGCTTCTTCTGCCCAAGTCTTCCAAAAGCAATGACCTTATAAAGTATGACCCACCTGTATTTACAAGACAATCAGTCAGCTAAATATATACCCACAGAAAGCCTCTTCTCATGAGCCATGTTTTTCCAACTTCATAATGGAGGTGTGTGTGGGAAGGGAAACCTCTACCGTTTTTTAAATGGCCACAGTGAAGTGTCATTCAGGGAACATTACTGGACAATGCAGAGATGAACATGTTTTTAGAAGAGGTTAAGGTAAAAATAGGAATGGGTATCATTTCCTGGGAGATAAATGATTTCTATCCCTACTTTAATCAATCCTTGTAGCCCTAAACAACAACCTGAGATCATGCTGCTAAAATTCAGCCGTTTTTGGAGATGAATTTCAGCAATGTGGTCTCAGAATATTGGAGAATTGTATATATGGTTGTCTACTACTGTCCCAGAGTGACTGAACTTCTAAAATTCAGCATCATATTATAGTATAGAGAGGCTTAATAAAAAATATTTGGGCTAGAGTTACATCTTAAACCACAGTAGAAAAATGCTTACTGGATAACAAGACGTAGCAAACAACCGAGTGAATAAGATACCACAAGTAGTATGAGCTCAGAGTGATATATACAATTGGAAATCTGATGAAAACCAGTATGTTATGTCTTGTCTGATTCTTAATATGTGAGTCTATATTGTTTAGAATTTCTTATACGTCAGCTCTAATTTTTAGGAAAGTTTTTTCTTAGGAAATTGACCGTGATGAAAAGTTTAATCTCCATAGTGCTAGACCCTAAAGCTTTTGAAAATGGTATGCCTCTTTTTTTATATTGCTTTGTATGTTCTTTTTTTTTTTTCCCCTGTCTTCAAGATGATGGTGCTATAAGAGTGTGGAAGAACTTTGCTGACCTGGAGAAGAATCCAGAGATGGTAACAGCCTGGCAGGGTTTGTCAGACATGCTACCTACAACACGTGGTAAGTATGACCATAACACTCTTTTCTGAATGTGAAATATAACAATAATTAGCCTTGGTCTGAAGTGAGGCTGGGTAACCTGGAGCTGTCTTCTTTGCTTCTGCTTTCAGTAGTATCTTGTAATTAGACTTTTGGCTGCCATGGATTGACATGTTAAGAGATTTCTTCCCAGCCATAGTTTCAGAAAATTATAAACACAGATCTAAAAATGTTACTTGTGGAATAGATAGAGGCATCTTTTTAGTAACGTGAATCAGGACTAAAGTTGTGTTCCCCCCTCCTGCACTATACTGGTTTTCCTATCAGTGGAGGTCAGGTCTAACTTTTTTGCTTCTTGAGAAAGAGTCATTAGAGAGCTGCACTGAGCACTGCCCTTCTTGAACTTCTCACAGCAATTGGTTATCTCCTTCCAATTTGGGGTTTATCCAGAACCTCGCCTCTTGCTGCTGTTCTCCTTTATTTGCTGATTCTTCCTTGACCCAGCTTTGCATGCTTCCCATATCACTTTGCTTAGCCCGCTTTGACTTCAGCACATACAGCATCGCTTCAGTCTTTCCTGCCATACGTGGGGGGAAAGGGAAGGAGAAGAAAATAGGAAAAGTCACAATCGGGTTCTTTTACAAGTAGCATAAACGGTCCCGGCATGGTAAGGGCTCTGGCAAAGCTAGATGTCAACACGAGACTTGTCACTATGCATATTTGATGGAGGCAAGTTAAATAACACACACACACACACAAATACACAGAAAAACCTCTCTCAAATATTTTAATAGAAAGGTGTTCGCTCTGCTTCCAAGACATGAGGATTCATTAAGGCACTGACAGTTCCCATTTCTGAGCTGATACATCTCTGCCCTAAGGACTGAGAATTGCATCTTTGAAAATCTCCTGCTGCTATACTACTACTTTGCTAACCTCTTAACATATTTGCGCTAACACAGCCAGTAATCAGTAATGATTTGACGTGTCAATATAAAACATCTACGCCCTTTGAACTTTATGGTTTGAACACTTACAGAAGTAACATCTACATATTTTTCTTTAATGTCACCTTCCCTCACACTGCCCTGCTTTTCCTGCGTAATGTGATTCAAGCTACTGATAGAAATCCACATGAAACATCTCACTTAGATCTTAAAAAAACACTAACAACCCATTCTTGGCTTTTTCCATAAAAATCCTGAATTGCTCAGACAGTCGGAAAGCAGAGGTCCGTTTGCGGTAAACCCAGCTTTCTATAACATGCCTCTCCATGTTTGCAGAACATGGAGTCCTAAAGGGCACATTTTAGGCATTTGGCAAAAAATCCTCCATCTAAAAGGCCATTTGTCAGCAGCCAAGCAAAGATCTCATTGTGCATTGCGTTGTAAATAGAAGAGTACTAGGCTCAGATCTTGCTGATCTTTTAGCATCTTCCCATCTCTGAAATAATCATTAAATAAATAATAAGTTGTATCTTGTCTAAGGCATCTATATACTGCCCACGCATTCAGTTCTGTACATTTCAGTTAATTTTATTAGCAGTGTTTGACACTGCCAAAAGAACGGTTCCTGCAAATTCAGTTTATTCTTGTGCAGCTTATTTAAAAATTTAAACTAAGTAAAAAAAGGCAATCACCAAATCGTTAAAGGAATATACAGTTAAAATGCAGGAGGAAATGTTTTTGTTAATTGCCTGGGTCACTCTTAAATAGAAAGACTAATCTCAGTATAGTACAAATTCATCTAGTGATATAGACAGAAACACACACACACACATACACACACACACACACACACACACACACACACACACACACACACAGACCAGCCTTCAGTAGCCTAGAGAATCCTAGCTACAAGTTTATAAGAGATAAAGTCCCATGTATCTGGAGGGTACAAAACTGGGAGCTACTATAAGACATGATTTGCTCTAGAAGAGTTAAGATGTAATAGATATTGATTCTGCAATATTTAAAATTGATAATCCAATCCCATAAAAATATGCAAACCACGTTCATCATTATTTTAAAACACCAAAAAGAGTGAAATCTTACACGAAGAAATACTATTTTCTGAGATATCTGAAATACTGGTTTTTAGTCTATGTAGTTCCTTTAAGAAGGTGCAGATACTGCAATTGTAAGGGGCAATATGGAGTATACTGTTTGAACTATAATATTTTCACTTCTGATGTTAGTAGCCAATTAGCTAAATAAAATCAGAATTTGAGCTATCTTTTGGATACCAGATCTGACAGAAAGTGCCATTTTCAGAAATTGGCTTAAAATATTAACAACCACTTAAAGAGTTCCTTCTTATGCTTATGAGTTACTACAGTAAAAAATAGTCCAAGGCCAAAGGGAAATCATATTCCTTTGATACAGTTCAGTAAATATGCATAAGCAGATGTTATTTTAATCCTGGGGCTCCAGCATAAAGATTGGGGGCCAATGCAGTCAAATTCAGTTGTATCCTTGGACTTTCCTTGTGTCTGCTTCTGCAGTTCATTAATAAGAGACAAGAAAATACTGACCAGATGACAATTGTGTAGTGTGACACCATCATATCACAAAATGTTCCGGCTTCATTCTAGAGAAAATGCACACATATTATATGGAGTTAAGTGTAATGAAAGCAAACTAACCTGTTGGCATCAAATATAGCCATGAAAGCAATAAATTAGCAGTAGAGCTAACTTTATTTTATTAACAGTTGCTTCCTCAAGAATTTGCTCCCCAAAATAAAAGCACTGAAGACCCTGATAAACTGGGGTAAAGAAGTTCTTATTTTCCTTTGACCATCTCATTTTCCCTAGCACCAATTAAGAGAGGGCACACAATAATTACATGGTTTGTCATGTCTGATCACCCCTGCCTCACCTCATGGCTTCCTAACAAGTGCAACATGTTCGGATGAATAAAAGCTCTAAGGGGGTTATACTTTTATGAAAGAATCATTTATCTTCTGTTTCAACTCTTGCTGCTGTGGGGGAAATGAATGGGCTGGCTCAGCGGCCCCCAACCTTTTGGGCACCAGGGACTGGTTCCGTGGAGAGAGGTTTTTCCACGAACTGGAGGGGGCGTGGTTTCGTGTGCTGCCTGCACCCCGCAGATAGGGTTTCGCTTGTTTGCGCAGCCCAGTTTCTGGTATGCTGTGGTCCAGTGCCAGTCCACGGACCAGGGGTTGGGGACCCCTGGGCTAGGTAAAGCAAAATCTAATCAGCGCCAAGAAGCAAAGTGAATTAAAATAGCCCTCTACAGAAATGAGATATAAGTAGTCCTCGACTTACGGCCACAATTGAGCCCAAAATTTCTATTGCTAAGCAAGGCAGCTGTTAAGTGAGTTGTGCCTCATTTTACGGTCTTTTTTGCCACAGTTGCTAAGCGAATCGCTGCAGTTATTAAGTGAATCATGCGGTCATTAAGCAAATCTGGCTTCCCCCATTGACTTTGCCAGTCAAAAGCCGGCTGGAAAGGTTACAAATGGTGATCACATGACACCGGGACAGTGCACTTGTCATCGATACATGCCAGTTGTCAAGCACCTATATTTGGTCACATGACCATGGGGATGCTACAACAGTCGTGAAGTGTGAAAAATGGTCACAGTCACTTTTTTCAGTGCTGTGACTAAGCAAATGGTTGTTAATCGAGGACTACCTGTTCTTGAAAGAATGTTGCTTCTGTTGTGGAAACCAAGGATCGTAATATGCTTGTGGCCCCAATTTTTAGTTGCCCTTCCTTCGTGTGTGGCCAGTGAAATTATTCCAACAGCCTCTGTTTTTGCTTTCCTTCATCTTGGTTCTGCCCTCCTTATCTGATGATGTGAGCTGCTTGATGAAAAATAGGTCACTGACCTCACAAGGGATTTGAGGGAACAACAAGAGCAGATGACACTCATAAGGTCTGCCCTTTCTTTAATGACCTTCTTGTGCACATTTCCTCATTTGTGGTGAACCAGCTGGAAGGAAAGCAACATTATAATAATAGTGCAATTCTTTTGTTCTGGAAAAATATAAGAAGAGTCCAAAGGATTTTAGTTCTGTACTAACCTCATAACACAGTGACAAATAGATCCCCTCTTCTTTTGACAAAAAATAAATATGCCCTTGTCAGGCTTATTTGTATTTATCAGATGAATGTAATTGTCCTACATACAAGAAGAATAAGAGCAAATTGGAATTGCTTATCATCTAGTGTTTTGATTTATGTAAAACATCCCACCATAATATGACACTGAAAGAAAGAATCCCTAGATGCAATGAAGAAGGAGGGGCTGCTCAGGGTCGCTATACAATATGTTATGAATTAACTCCGGTTTAATCTTGAACTGGTCAGTTCAGCATAAAACTAACGGGTTGTAATAAAAACATTGAGAAATAAATGCAAGCACCACCAAAAATTGTAAGTACACATCATGTCCTAAAAAAAAACTTATGACTTATGATGATTCGCTTAGCAAGTTGTGATGGTTCTGAACAAATTGTGGTTATGATCGGTCCTCAGAGTTCTGGCTGTCCCAGCAACCCCATGGTCTTGTGATCATGATCTGCGTATATGGCAACCAACTCGCACTTACAACTGGTTGCAGCTTCCTGTGATCATATGATCACTATTTGTGAACTTCTCAGCAGGCTTTCCCAGAAAGTCAGTGGGGAAGCCGAGAGGGAAGATCACAAAATGCTGGGGTAAGTTTCCCCCACCCAGCCCCTCTGTGCTCGCACCACACCAGCCATTCATGCACCCCTGCATACTGTCCCCAAATCTCACCATGCATCCCCGCCACTTGCATACCTTCCCCAAGCTTCACCATGCCTTTCTCGAACACTCCCATGCACTCTCTCTGAGTATGTCACCCTCATACAACCTCCCCAGCCTCACTGCACCTCCCTCATCCCCTACTCATGCTTGTGCATCCTCTCTGAGCCTCGCTACACCTCTCTTACACATACCCATACACCCTCCCAGAGCTTCCCTGCACCTCCCTTGCACCCCCACCCATTCTCCCCAACCCTTGCCACACTCCTTGCACACCCTTGTGCACCTTCACTCACATCCTCCCAGATCCTTGCCATGCCTCTCTCACACCCTCACACAGATCCTCGTGCCCTGCCCCACCTGGCAGCAGCCACTTGAGAGCTGCCTGGGACTTGCAACTTCCAGCTGATTAGGTTGTGGGAAGCCAACAGGAAATTGCCTCACCTAATGACCATGGAGTTTAGTTAATGCCCACATTGCTTAGTGATGGAAATTCCGTACCACTTGCCATTGTAAATCAAGGACTGCTTTTATTTGTTTGGGAGACAGCAAGAAATCCAGAGCTGTAGACTAGAGTGAGAAACCTGCCAGAAGACCACAGTGCCAAAGCATTTCCATTTGATTAGACTTTTCACACTCTTCTGTATGGTTTTTGGTTTTTCTTCCCTGTAATGTACAGTCTGACAAAATGAGAGTTGTGA
Organism: Thermophis baileyi; assembly: GCA_003457575.1. Taxonomy (NCBI): domain Eukaryota; kingdom Metazoa; phylum Chordata; class Lepidosauria; order Squamata; family Dipsadidae; genus Thermophis; species Thermophis baileyi. Next base: position 5,027,131 of record QLTV01003388.1, read on the forward strand.
TATAAAAATGTCACAGGAATAATTTATTCTTTTCCTTCAAGAAGCTCTGGAAATCATACCTTGATATCTTTTTCTATAATATACGCATATAGCCCCTGAAATTTTAATCAGTTTTACAGGCTCAGGATCAATAGACTTTATAGCTAATCCACTGTTTAACCCACTGCACTATCTAAGCTCCTCTGGCATTTGATAGACCTTAGAAATAACTATTTTTATGAAGCATAAACTGCATAAATAATAGATCAGCTTAATTATTTCATAGCACTTGTTAAAATAGAGAATCAGATATAAAAGCAGAGAGAGTTAAATTCAGGTTTCGGCTCAGTAAAATTGCAAGTAGAGGCCAGACTAGAAAGGATTAGTTGTTAGGATTTCAGTTGTAATTTGAAAAGGCCAAAGTTGATTTGTGTAATTGATATGTCAGACCTCACAAGAATTATACAGCTTATTTGACAAAGAGGACAGTTAAAGGTTTATTAACAGACAGCATTGCGTCTAAAGGGGTGACTTGCCCACTTCTTACAGCATCAACAAAATGGCATTTTGTTGATACTAAATGGATTTTGGAAAGGCAGGAGGAACAGACGTTAAATGTTGTTCTTTCCTAGGTCAGATCAGCAGTCCAACTAATCAGATACCCTGACAACCTGCACAAGGCTTGGACTGCTGTTGAACTGTAATATAGAAGCTTTTCAATGGGGAAAATGACCATCACCAACCCTATAATATGTTTCCAGCTGCTTCAGTTCCTTTCAGGAATGAAAACGCCTGCCTTAAAAGGAGCAGGAAATTCTCTCCCTGGATTAAATAGATTTCTATGGCCAAGGTAGTCTCAATAAATATCTAAAATTTAATTTTTCCCCCTCTGTCCGCAGCCATTACCTTCCATCTCTACTCAACATCCAGGGTTTTTTTTTTTTTTAATTTTTTTTTACTTCAAATGTATCCCCTTGTAGGACTAATTTCTCCACTTAGGCAGTTGTTTGAGCAGTGCCTCTATAAATTGTGCTGCCTCTCCTAATCTTGAGTGGTCATTAGGAAATCACTGAAGTATGCTTTGCTGAAGCCTATTATGTGACTCCGCAGCAGAGCTGGTGGCTCAGAAAGCGAGGCCTGAAGAAGGTATGCTTGCTGTTTTCTGTTTGAGTTTCTTCACTTTTTGGGGGTGGTTTCTGCTACAGAG
>QLTV01003388.1:5031363-5047691 GCA_003457575.1 Thermophis baileyi
CCGCGGTCCCGCCAGCCGGCACTGTCTGGCCGACGGGACCTGAAGAAGGCCAACCCTGTGCGACCTCACTGGTCGATGGGAGGAATGTGGCATAAGGCGGTCACGCAGATAAACTGGTCCTGAGCCATGTAGGGCTTTAAAGGTAACAACCAACACCTTGAATTGTGACCGGAGCGCAATCGGCAACCAGTGCAGCTCGCGAAGGATGGCACTTGTGTGGGTGTACCTTGGCACACCCACGACTGCTCGCGCAGCTGCATTCTGGACCAGTTGTAGTCTCCGGACACTCTACAAGGGTAGCCCCATGTAGAGCGCATTGCAATAGTCAAGCCGTGAGGTGATAAGGGCATGAGTGAACGTGAGCAGAGCCTCCTGATCCAAATAGGGCCGCAATTGGTGCACAAGGCGCACCTGTGCAAAGGTCCCCCTGGCCACAGCTGTCAGGTGTTGATGTAATCTCAGCTGTGAGTCCAGGAGGACACCCAAATTGCGAACCCGTTCTGAGGGGATTAAGTTTTCTCCCCCCAGAACCAAGGAAGGACGATCAACATGGTCTTTCGGAGGCAATATCCACATCCACTCGGTCTTGTCTGGGTTAAGTTTGAGTCTGTTAACTCCCATCCAGACCCTTACATCGTCCAGGCACCGGTCTATTACATCCTGTGACTTGGTCACAGAGACCTTTATACTTCGGTTGATTCTTTGGAAGGAGTGTACAAAATTAATGCAGTCATTTTACCATACAGACCCTCCTCGCTGGCCTATTGACAGGGTACTAATTAGCAAGCTGGAAGATTGAAATGACTTCCCATTTGATACATTGAGCATCAGACCAGCTTAATGCAACCACCATTGAGAATCGATACTAATAATGCTCAGGCAGTAACCATCAGCCAGAAGCAGATAGACAGATGGTTCTTATTCAGCACCAGGCTATCAAGCTAGGAGGCCTGTTGAACTCTTTGGAACTTGCCCATCTTTGGTCTTCGGTCCAAGGGTGCTTTTCAGAGTGACTTTGCATATTATAGCACTACCACAGAAAATGAGATGAATGGATACAGAAGTACATTTTCTTCCTTTTCTTATGCTGTGCTAAGTCACAGCCGTTATCTTAATATTCCAGGCTCCAATCACCCCTTCTTCATGGCCAAAATACAGCAATGCTCCATTTATACTTACCTTAAATCCCAGTTCTAGTCTCTAAAATCAGTGTGAGCCTCTAAATCTTGTTTCCCATCTTTTTTATTCTCACATCTAACTCAAACCACAGTGGTACAGAACTCTGAGAATTTTTGAGATAATATAACGCAACCAGTTATCTCAAGGACAAGGCCTCCAGGCAGGAGATACAGGGTCAAAAAAAGTCAATGGAAATCATGACTTTGATCAAAGCCTGCCCCTATTTTGCAAATAATCCTTATGTACCCTGATATGGAAAGATTTAAAGGAAAGGAGGAGATGGTACTACAATATATGGTGCTGGTGGGGTTGTTATCAAACATTTCTCAAACCCTCTATCAGTCCAACAGCCCACATATGTCCTCTGTGCAGCACAAGACGAACTGACCACCACTTCCTCTAGTTGCCCAATGAGGAAGAGCCCAAATCAGCCTCCAGCTGGTACTTTTGCCCTGTCCCTGCCTGATGTTTCCTTGGCTTCTGCAGCAGAAAAGTAAGAAAGAAGTCAAGTCACTAACTACAAAGCTTCCCAAGGAGAACGACAGGTGCAGGATAGGAAAAGGAGAAAGCCACGGGATTGAGAGGCAGAGGTTCCCACTGGTAGGAGAGCAACCACCTGAAACCCTGCAGGGTTCGAAAAGGGAACGTTGCAGTTTTAAGCTGCACTACACAGAGCTGGAAGAAAATCAGCTCAGCAATCCAACACCTATTGATGCCCCAGGATCACAGAGGCATAATTGCACCAAACCCCATGAAGACATTTATCTCCAAGAAGTTCTTCCGTAGTCAGAGCCATAAAGTTTGGTATCATACAAGAGGAGAGACAATGAAAATAGGAAATAGTGAAGAGGGCTGCAATTCTAAGCCCCTTTTTGTCATGTAAGCGATACTTGGGATGAGAAGAGTATTATTTGGAGGGGCATTTTTAGGATGAAATGAAGAATGAGATAATCTACCTTCCTCCCTGTTGCCTGAAAACAAAAATAGAGACATGCCCTATGCAGCAACCAAGAGAAACTGTGTAGAAAAGATCAGCTGTGCATAATTGGGACTGATGCTCTGTTGTGGCCTCTGCAACTAATCAAAATGGAGGATTAGACCAGGATAGAATTCCAACAATTATTCTTACGGGACAGGGAATCTGAATGATATTCCTTTGGAAAGCAGTCATTCATGAAGTCAAGCCCCTTTATTGAATTTTTTGCTGATCTGTTGGGATGCAATTCTGCATCCTGCAGGGATCATCATAGGAGGTTCTCCTTGTTGACATGATGTTCCCTAGTTTGGTAATGAAACATCTGGAAGAAAAAAACAAGCTCAGAGAGCACCAAGGACCGAACAGTGCCCATGTTGTATATCATAGTACTAGCTGATGACCCGGTGCTGCCTGGGTATTTTTTCATCCTAATCACCCCTGCCTCCCGCGCATGTGAGCACAACCCCCTCTGATGGTCATTTCGAAAAATCCTTTCTTAGTGAGCACCTAGAAGCCAAGAGGAACATACGTGGCAAATTTCAAGATTGTAGGCTTTACGGTTCTGGAGATTTCGTGATTACGGCGTGAGTGGTTTTCGCTTTGATATATATATATATATAGATTTCAAGCAGTACTGTTACTACTTGCATGAAGAAAGTGGGCTGAAACGGTTTTTTAAATCTGTTTTCTGGAGAAAGTTTTTTTGCTCCCAAATTTATTTAATCACATATGATGCTTTTCAGAAGATGATTATTGCTGTAACAAAGTTTGGGTTTTCAGGACCAGGATCTGATAGTAGCAATAGCAATAGCAGACTTATATACTGCTCCATAGTGCTTTACAGCACTCTCTGAGTGGTTTAGAAATGTCAGCATATTGCCCCCGACAATCTGAGTCCTCATTTTACCGAAGGATGGAAGGCTAAGTCAACCTTGAGGTGGTCAAGATTGAACTGCTGGCAGTCGGCAGAATTAGCTTGCAATATTGCATTCTAAAACATTGCACCGCCAAGCCACCATAATCAATTCCATGACCAGATTTTTCTCACAATACAGGGTGGCAGTGGCAAGTTTCGTATTTCCCTAGAAGAACGAGCACATTTCAAGTTCTAAAATTGTGTCTTTACTTTTGAATGCATAACCCACTTCTGTGTTTTTTCCAACACTCAAATTCAGCTTACTACATTAGTGAATTATCACTGCCTTAGTATTTTCTTGATATTTTCATCCTTGTCTTGCATCCCAAAGCAGATTGATATTCATATGGTTATGTTCACAAACAGCAGATGAAAAGTATATTTTTGTGAAACTATCCAGGTGACTCAAAACAATGGGGTCGTTCTGCATACATTAAGGGAGTCAGATAAAACCTGAAAAATAGTATCTGAAATGAGTTTTTAGCAATATAAGGAAAATTTGTTGAATCTTCCTGCCTTTATTCTTCTTTTTTCCTGTTGTATAGCTCAATATTTTTCTTCCTTTGTTGATTTTAAGATTGATATCCTACCACGGCACCTCCAGCAGTGTCGCTTACGGGTATCTAATCATCCCAACATAACATGTTAGATCACTTGAGCTCCAAAAGATTCCAGAGTGATGTATGCTTTTAGAATATCATTGCTTTGCCTTTTCTTTGATTTCCAAGGTGGTTTACATCACAATAAAATCAAAAGCCATAAATAATAAATTTCATATAGCATCAGTAGCTGTGGTCCAAAGGCAAGCCAGCAATAAAATTGAACATACAATGCCATCCTGAGAAAACAATCCAGTCTGGGAATCATATACAGTAAAGGGGGGGGGTCTGCAATTGGTGCATGACTATCGGCACTTGCTCCTTTGTTAAGGACCAGAACTGGAGAGTTGAGTTGCCATTATATCCAGGTACATTTGAAGAAACAGCCTTCACGTGGTTATATTTGGGTTCTTTTCAAGGATGCATTTGCACAAGGCAGCACTAGCACTGTTCTTAACATTGTGGGATTAATACAGAAAGACTTTCTGGCAGAACGAACAGGCCTGTCTCCCCCTTTTGTGTCTTTCAAATAGGGAGAGATGGCTCTCAAAGGGAAAGGGAAGGATAGGCTTAGTGGTCCTCAACAGGGATATATAGGGAGTCCTCAGCTTAAGACCACCATTGAGCCCAAAATTTCTGCGGCTATGCCAGACGGTTGTTAAATGAGTTTTGTGCCGTTTTATTATCATTCTTGCCACAGTTGTTAAGTAAATCACTGAATTTCTTAAGTTAATAACAGGGTTGTTAAGTGAATCTGGTTTCCTCAGTGACTTTGCTTGTCAGAAGGTTGCAAAAGGGGATAACATGACCCGGGCCACTGCAACTGTCATAAATATGAGTCACTTGCCAAGTGTCTGGATTTTGATCACATGACCATGGGAATGCTGCAACTGTCATAATTGTGAAAACAGTCATAAGTCACCATTTTCAGTGCCATTGTACCTTAGAATGGCCACTAAACAAACTGTTGTAAGTCGAGGACTACCTGTATTTAGCAATAACACTAGCACTTAGACTTATATACCGCTTTACAGTGCTTTACAGCCTCTCTAAGTGATTTACAGAGTCAGCATATTGCCCCAACAATCTGGGTCCTCATTTTACTTCCATCTCAGAAGGATGGAAGGCTGGTCAGGATCAAACTACTGGCCATTGGCAGAGTTAGCCTGCAATACTGCATTCTAACCACTGTGCCACCACGGTTCATTTAAATTCTACAATGGCAGGAAATATGTGATGTATTACAAAGAAAAAAAAATAATTTACATAAATGAAAAGTTTGCAAAAGAGCACGATCATGGAAGCAGAGAAGAGCGTCACAATCTCTGTTCACACAACTAAACTCTGTGCTTGTACCAATAATAGATGCATCTTCATGTATTCAGATCTTGCTGTCTGAATATTGGGAGTGCAATCAATGAGAGCCAGTTGGGTCTAGTGGTTAAGGCACCAGACTAGAAACCAAGAGACCATGAGTTCTGGTCCCACCCTAGCCATGAAAGACAATAGGGCGACCTTGGGTCAGTCACTCTCTTTCAGCCCAACCTACCTCACAGGGTTAATGTTGTGGGGAAAGTAGGAGAAGGAAAGTGTGTTGGATATGTTTGCCACCCTGAGTTCTTTGTAAAGATAATAAATGCCGGCAGTGGTGGGTTGCTGCCGGTTCGGACCGGTTCTCCGCTCGCCGAACTGGCAGCGATGGCCGGCTGTCCACGCCCCCAAACCGGTTCTCTGGTCGCCACGGCACTGCAAAGAACGCTCTGCACATGCACAGTGGGTTCTGCGCATGCGCAGAGGGTCATTTCTGCGAAGTGATGTAGGCGCACACGCTCGCTTCGCTCACACACGTGCGCAAAATGCGCACTTCCGTCGTGATGCGAACCAGTAGGGAAGGTAAGTGGAACCCACCCCTGAGTGCCGGATACAAATAAACAAACCCAAAGTCTTGTCTCTAACAGAAGAATCTAGACCAGTGATGGCGAACCTTTTTTGGTTCGCGTGCCAAAAGGGGGGAGCTCAGGGGGTCACGTGCACGTGTGCCCATACCCATAATTGCATGTGGCCCCCCCATGCATACGCGTGTGACATCCCCCGCTCCCGGCACGCGATGGCACGCCCGTTTTTCGCTCTCATCAGGCTTCAGAGCCTTTCTAGGAGCCTGGAGAGGGTGAAAATGGCCTTCTCCCCCCACCCCCGGAGGCTGGAAACAGCCTTTTTACCGACTCCCAGTGGGCCCAGAAGGCTCGAAAATCAGCTGAGCTCGCGTGCCCACCGATATGGCTCCGCGTGCCACAGGTTCGCCATCACGGATCTAGACCTTGGAAATAAAGTAACAAACAACTAATTGTTCAAAAGATAAATTGCATGCAAAAATATGGTTTGAAAAGGCTGTGAAGGAGGTCAGCAAAACATCTTGCTCATGTGCCTACCTTACTCTAACACCCCACTAAAAGTTTGTATTTCCTTTTTTAATTAAAAAGAAATCAGAGGTCAGCAGTGTACTCATCCTCGGGGTATAAGAAACTTGAGAAGTGAACATGAGTCAATATTCTATTTAAAAACCACTAGACACCTCCTTAAATAGATATTAGTTTGCCCTGAAGTGGCCACCTGGCTCCTGATTCTGTACAGTTCTCTCTTTATTATGATTTCACAGTCTTCTGTATATGAATGTAATTAGGGAATACTTATCTATGGGTTACTTTAAATGTCTTGTAGATGACTTTGCAAAAAATAACATCTGAACATCTCATCTCTTGTGAGAGGTTTTAATCCCTTGCAGTCCTTTAAGGCCCCAGGGAGACTGTGCCATCCTGGTTCTTAGCATGTGGCTCCCTCTGGTGGTGAATGATGCAGAAATTGACCAGGATGTGGTACTGGAGGCTCTTCTGTTTCATCAAGGGATTAAAAGAAAGCCCTACTGCTCGCTACTTGTTTATAGTTAGAAAGATGCTGCTGTGCCTGGAACTATCTCCCCTAAGAAATCAGTAGCTATAGTACGTTCTGTTAAACTAAAGCGTTGCTTTATTTATCTCTCACATTTCGAAGCCTCCTGATTCTAAAACGATTCTTGCAACTGCAAAATAAAAACTGTTGCAGAAGTGTTGTGCCCAGAGGGAGGAAATCCACAAAACACCACCCCATCACCTGATGTAAAGATTGCACACTAATTCAAGGCTTAAAGAGAAGCCCAGTTATTAAGGTTCATTTAAAGGTGTAAAGGTTGGGGATCAGTAGTGGGTTTCACTTACCTTCGCTACCGGTTCAGAACTCTGAACGCGCGTGCACGGCACTTCTGCGCATGCGCAGAACCTTCTGCGCATGCACAGATCGTCCGTGATGACATCCGGGCAGGTGGACGGAGCCTCCTGCCACCACCGCTACCGGTTCTCCTGAACTGGGGCGAACTGGTAGCAACCCACCACTGTTGGGGATCATATGTCTCTCCAGAAGGATGTTATTCCTGAGATGTCAGCCTTTTGACCTGAATGCCAAAGTCACAAATACCAAAACTACTTTTATTGTAGGGTCACAGTGACAGAATCTTGCAACTCTGAATATATTTCCCCTTCCCTGCCTTTCTCCCAAAGAGAACAAGGCGGGGTGGGGGGGTTTCCAGTCTGAGATGCTTTCTCTAATTCCATTCCTGCTCTGGGCTCATTTTTCTCTTATCTGGCAGTTGCCTTGGCTGCAGCCCTTCCTTTTCTTCCTCAGGGTTATTCTCATAGCTCATTACACGAGGAAAGGTGAAGCACCAGAGAAAGCTAGTGTGGTTTGCCTATCATTGCTCATGCCATCGTATTCTGGACCAGCTGCAGTTTTGAGGTGGCTTTCAGGGGCACTTTCTGGTAGAGTACATTGCAGCATTCCACCCTGAAGGGGACTAAAACCGGGATAACTGTAAGGAGGGCCTCCCAGTCCAAGGAAGGATGCAACTGGCATACAAACCAGTGCAAAGACCTTCATGGACTCAGCTGCCACATGCACACCAGGCCTGAGTGGGGCATTGCAAAACATGGAAGATCCCTAGAATCAGATGATCAAGGAACCCACAGCTACCCAGCCTTGCTAGACCTGAGTTTGAATCTATTCTGCCCTATACAGATTCCCAGAGCCTGCAGCAATAGTACAAAGCTTGGACATCATCACTTGGCTGACCAGAGGTCAAGATGAACAATTGAATATCTTCAGCATATTGATGATGACCTCTCCTAGTAGCCTCATAGATAATAAACCAGGACGTGAGAATCTTGGCACCTGTGGCACCCACAAATCACAGGCTTTGGACTCAACCTCTCACCTGACCATCCTCTTGGTCTGACTGGAACCAGCTGCAGAAGAATGAGGAGATCCACCGAAGCACCCTGTCACCCACTCCCATTCCCTGCCATCAATCCAGAAGATACTGTGACAGTAGAAGGATGCAATTATCTTATTTGCTAATTTAGTAGCAAGTACTCATGAGAGTAACCATAAGAATGGGCTGCATTTACGTCTCAGCACCATTTCAAGAAAATCAGGATTCCTTCCCTTTGGTCATTTGAGGATCTATAGAAGAAAATTCTTTTAATTGGTACTATCAGACATGTATCAAAATCCAGGTGACTTCTAGCACGTAGTGAAGAAATGCCAAGACCTCTGGTTCTGTGTTGCCATATCTAGATTTTACTAGTCCTACTCGGGGCTTCTTTATAAAGCAAGATGGTCTGACTGTACAATGAGAAAGTCAAACAGTCTCCTGTGTAGCTTGTTAAAGAACCCTAACTAAGAAAGAGATTTGTTTTCAGAAACACAGTGGGATGTAATAAATGTAAGCCATGTCTGAGAATTATTTTTCTTCTAGTCATTTGTTGCATTTAGAGTCTTTCCCTTGTGGTTTCTGTTGCTCACCATGAAAAAAAGCAATTAAGAATCCAGAACACACTATTGACAAAGGATAAAACTGGGGAAGGATATAAAAAACAGAACTAAACACAAATATAGACAGGTATTTTGGTTCCTGGCCTGTTACATTTTCAGTGTAACCCCTGAGTTTGGATCTTTGCTTCTTTTATTTTTAAAAAAGATAAAAATAATTATTCTCAGGTTTCCAGAATTATGGAACATTTTATATTTGCACAGACATTTGCTTTTTATGTGATTTTTTAAAAGTAGATTTTTCCACACCAATATGTCTTGCAAGAGAAGACTTCCTCTCCACAGTGTTTGTTCATGAACATTTATTTGTGTGCTACCCATCTCACAGGAGAGAAAGAACTCCTTTATAAATCCCATTTTACAGATGGAGAAAGTGAGGCTTCAACAGGAGTAGTTTTTCATTCAATTATTGTCGAAGTCAGGAAGGTAAATGACAAAATAAAAACATCATACATCATTCCTGTAAAGAGAAGAGACCAGAATGGCTCTGCAGATTCATGAAGCCCCTTAGGAAAGCATCATCATAGTCACTCCTAGATACTTTGAAAGCCTGGGAAGGATGCTCCATTTTCAACAACAGATGCTACCTGCAGTTTGACAAGAGCAAACTCTAGTAAACTGTGGCACCGTATTCATTTTGTCTTGATTAACATTCATCAAGAGAAACCAGAAGCATCTTAGAAAGCCCACTTTCATATAAAAGCTAATAATCAGGAAAGAAAGTGCTGCCTAAGCAGAAGAAGTTAAATTATATTCCAAACAGAATCGATGTCACTCATTCCTGACACAGAAGGGGCACTACAATAGGAGGATGTTGGCTCGGCATCAGGCTAAGACCAGCTGAGGTAGCAACCCTCTGTAGCATTGCCAGCCCCAGCATCTTTGGAGGAGCTGAACTGCAAAGGGACATTGTCTATCTTTGCTTTCTCAGATTTCTGTGAGTCTGCAAGATACAGGTTGTGCTGGCATCTTTCGTACAACTCCCAAGGAGAGTAGCAAGGCTGTTTATGAAGGATCAGAACACAAGGTTGTCTTTCATTGAGGAATCTCATTGAATTTTATCCTTATCGGAATCTCCTGCATCTAGACATGGGATAAGGTTGCCAAGGGCCTTCCTCTCGCCTCTGCTAACATTTTATTCATTTAATTTGCTTACCCCTTCATGCAAAAGCAACCATAGACTCCCAAGCATTTACAGACTGGGCTACAATTGCGAATGTAAACAAGCCTTCCTGTAAATGGGAATGATGGGAAAGCTAGCCTATTTAGCATCGCTTAACAGAGTGCTGCTTGCTAAAACTGAAAAGGCCTCCATCCATCCCGATCCTGCTGGATTTATTTTGTCATGCAGACCATAAACAAGATGACGAACGCAAACCGTTTGGAAAATGCTTATCATTCAAAGTATTTGTTTCATACTCGCTTCAGATCTCTTGCATTCTTCCGAGCTGCCAGGGAAGCTAAAGGAATAATCAATTTGGGTGTCCAGATAAAGATCTAAACTGTCAATTTAACTTGTCCTTTCCTTTCCCCTCACTTCTATTTCTTCCATTAGATTCAAAAGCTGTCAGGAGCAAATCAAAGGAAAACCTCCCAACTTCTTCATTTGCACAGTTGTCTGTAACAAAATATCCCGGGTGTTAGTGATAGCTCTGGCAACAGACTGAAAGGAAACGGGATAGAAAGATGAATTTCCTTTATAATCTTTATTGTTCAAATGTTGACCGTTCCTTTGTCCAAAGTCCAGTGGCAGCCTGATTTAACCCGGTGATTCTTAGCACCCTCTACAGGTTTTCCCGCTGCGTGGGTACTGGGTAGTTGATGTTTTTGATGATGTATTGGCATGTGGAAGAGACCATCATCTGCCATGCTGGTCCAATGCAGGTTAGCAGTTGTGATCGGTGTTTGTCTGGGGTATCTATCACGGCCTGTTCACCTTGGGAGACCCTTCTGGATATATATATATATATCCGATGACATAGCCCACAATTTCATTTACTCACACAAGCCCCTTCGCCTCGTCAAGGCTTTCATAAGAAAGGTAGACTGCATTCCTTTGCCACTTATTATATTGCAAAAATTCCTCAATTCAGTGTTTTAGTGGCACTGGCATAACATAATCCCATTGTATGATTTCACTCTGATTTCTATTCTTCCCACTACGCTATACATTTGAGAGCCATTTCAGGTGTCACAGTTAGAAAGCAAATACCAGCGTCTCATTTGATTTTCTGACAAGAAATGTGGGTCTTTTCTTGGTGTGAGAGGGTATATTCTCTTTCGGGCATGCTAATTATAGCTAGTATTTTGCTTTGTCTTTCTAGAAATGTCCTGGTGGATGTGATGGAGAGATTAACAAGAAGGTCTTTGGACACTACTGTGTTGTAGAATTGCAGAAGAGACTATTATGAATCATCTCTTCCAACCAGTAGTGGCTTCTAAATTAGTTTGCTACCGGTTCGCGCGCGTGATGCTTCTGCGCATGTGCAGAAGCATCCTGGGCGGGTGGGCAGAGCGTCCCGGGAGGGTGGGCGGAGTGTCCCGGGTGGGTGGGCGGAGCCTCCCGCCGCCGCCACTACCGGTTCTAAGAACCGGGCTGAACCGGGAGCAACCCACCGCTGCTTCCAACACCTTTTGTTTTAATGACAGCCTGATTTCCTTGCTAAGAAGCTTAGCTAGATACTGGAATGGAAACTCAAATTCCCTTGGATTTTGTTGGTTAGAAACAAGAGGGATATTGAACTAATGCAAGACATCCATTTTTTCTGTGCTTTGTATCTGCACATTGTAACATCAAGTTAATGCATATCTCTTTGACAATATTAGACAATATGAGATATGCATAATCTTTTGGTTTTTTCCCACCAGGGAACAAAAGATGGTGGATTTCCCACAGCAGTATATTTGAGCAACATACGAGCAGGCTATAAACTTGAAAGAAAAAATATTCACATTAAGCAAGTTGGAGCTCATTATGGGAAATTCCCGGAGGTCAAAGTCATTAAAAGCCTTCTCATTTTCCCAGGTTCATGGCTGCTATTGCATATAATGCAGATGCCCTGGGTGCCCTTGGTGATGCTGGCTCACTGCTTAGTTCTCAACATTTACTCTCAGTGTAAATGTCAGTGGGAGGAGAAATAAACCTATTACATAGGAGAAAAGCCTTGCCTACGTGTAATAGCAGCCCAGGTAGTACCAAAAAAGTGGAGCAGGAATCCTTGTAGCATTCCTGTGCCACATAGAACAGTTTTCTCCAGACTTGTGTTCTTAATTGGCATGTGCTTAATCGTAACTATGATACAATGATTTCAGTCACTTTTATTTGTAAATGTTCTAGGTTCTTTCTTTTCTTTTTCTTTTTTTTTGCAGCTAAGCCAATTTGTCTAAATTTGATTTGGATGTGGATTTTGGAGCATTATCCCTTCTGCAAAATGCATTCTTTTTTTAGTACTGTGCAATATCTGTGAGCTTCATGTTTCCTTGAAAGCAAAAACGTTGATGCCTGAGAATCAGCTCAGGCTCTGAGTCATAGCATTCAACCAGTAACTCAAAGATACTCTGTGGTATTCTGTATTGCAGCAACCTCAGAAATAGAATTTGCTCATTAGCAAGCATTTACATTTCCCTCTGCACTGGGAGTGTAAACTGTAAAGTAAAGTTCACAATGCCAACATGACCCTAGAGCCCAAGTCCCACCCCTCCTCCCCAAATTCAAGCTGGACAAATAAATGAATATGGATAGATCTACAGATAACTTTGCCTTTTTATACTCAGAAAGCATAACATTCTGGTTTAAACACAGCCATCCAAAATAAACCATTAAATAAACGTTCAATTCAACGTGCCAGGTTCTGTTCTATCAGTTCTGTTGCGTTGTGTTGAATTAGTGACTGGCTAGGTTCAGCTGAAAAAACCCAGTGAACTCTGACAAAAGAGTTTTGACCAGTTTAATTGGAGGGTTTACTTTTTATTTGAGTCAGCTAGGTGTAGCGGTTAAGGCAGCAGGAGACCATGAGTTCTCATCCTGCCCCAGGTCCTAAGAAAGAGGTAATGGCAAACCACTTCCAAAATCTTGCCAACAAAAATTAGTCCAAGCAGTTGCCAGGAATCAACATTGACTCAAAGGCACAAATAAAATAAAAAAGGACTTACCTTTTCTTTAGAAATGACATGCAATGTAGCTTGCAAATAGGAATTACCGTTTAAAAGGCTAGCATCTTGTAGGAACCCTAAGGGCGAGGAAATGAAGAAACATTTGGTTTCTCTTTGATTGTTTGCATTATTCTCTGGTTTAATCTTTGTCAATAGCTTGTATGGAAAATAGAAAAATGTTGCTATCTCATTTGCCTAGCAAAACAAGGAAAGCCTGTCAAATATTCTGTCGCTCTAATTTTGGACCTGCTTTCCTCTCCCTTCTTTCCTTCGCCACACTGCAGCTCCTCACAGTTTTCCTTTTGACAACTTTCTCATTTTAGGGCTTTGTTCTCTTTCTAGCCTACATTGGTGCAAATCTTTATATCTAAAATGAGATATAGTCCGACTTAAATTGTCAGCAGGCTTTGTTTGATATCTCATTTACCATTCCTGGTACACCACAGCTGAAATCGAATGAGGGAAATTTAAAAGAAACAGATAATGCTTATTGTAGATCCGTTTTTATTTGCCCAGTTCCTGGAATCTGCTTGTTTTTCCATAGGATTTTGAGAGCAGCCATTTAATTCTAGCAGAATTCAGAACTGGGAACCGGATATATAGGAGCGTTGACTCTCTTTGGGTCTGGGTATTTGTAAAAAAAATAATGCTGTGTGCTGTGCTTTGTCTTTTCCCAGGAGCAGGAATGGTGGTGGATTGGGAACAAGAAACCGGACTGCTCATGACTTCCGGAGATGTGCGCATCATCCGAATCTGGGATACAGATCGAGAAATGAAAGTGCAGGTATCTCTCTTACTAATACTTACCAGTATCTCTTACTAATCAAAACAGTTTGTGGACTGTTTTCAGTACTAAAAAAGCGGGAGAAGTATGTGAAGCAAAGCTGTTCCGTGTTACCTGTTCAATATGAGTATAATAGAGCTGGAAGTTAGATTTGGGAAGTTATGAGAATGGGACGTGCTTGATGTGCCTGTGATGACCAACCTCAGGCAATTATCACCTCTACTTGGTGAAGGCAGTGCTTCTTGAAACAGCATCACTGCCTGTGTACATTGAATGTACATGGGCAAGAAGCACACACTCTTTCACGTACAGCACACCCAACCACAGGGGATTTATTTATTTATTTATTGAATTTATATCTCCACCTATTCGCACATGGTGACTCAAGGCGGCTTACAGAATATAATGTGGGTCTTGGCCTGCCTACTAGCAGCTGTTACTAGTATAAGGATTTATTTCTTTATCATTGGCCCCTGGAGTACCACACCACCTCCCTTCTAACCGAGCATGCTCAGAGACTGCAAAACACGGAAAGGTCAGCAAGGGGAAGATTGGTGAGCCTCTGCCCATTGATGGGATGCCTAGGCAGAGAAACACACTTAAGAAGCCAATCCAGTCATTTTGCAGCAGTATTCTAACCAATTGCACAGATCCTGTCAACTGGGCTAAGCATGTCCAGGGCCCAAGAAATGTCCCACCGTCGTCGTCGTCCTCCTCCTCACCATGGCTATACCTCACTCTGAAACCACACATACACCCCACATTTATTTTTGCCATTCTTCATCATTGTTTTGGGAATTAGAAATGCCAGCAAGCAGCAAGAAGGGCTGAGTGTACTAACTGGTGCGCTTTCCTGACACACACCACATTTTTGGAGCTTCTTTTATCCAGAAATTGCCCTACATGTAATTGTCATCTCCTCCTGCCTTTCCTACGCCTGTTTAGAGCTTTCCACAAATCAATATTTTTCTTGTATCTGCAGCCTGAAGAGCCAATTCTACCACTAACGGAATTGCTCTGCGCTTCTTGTTATAGGCACCAAGAATAGGAAAGAAATGTATCCATTCCAATATTCTTGATATTTCCTTATCCACACTACCCTATTCTTCACTCTTGCAAAAAAGTAGACCTGTTTATATCAATTGCCATAAAACCAAATCTTTTCTTCAGGTATACACATTTCTGTGTAAGCCACTGCGAGAAATAAACTCTAGTCACTTTTTAAATAATATTTTTATTAAAGTTTACAAATACTTGTTTGCTGTTGTATACCACTCAGAAGCATCTCTTGTGAGATGGGTGACTATATAAATATGATTGATAAATAAATAAAAGATAAAAATGAATACAAACCAGGAATAATATAAAAAAGAAAAAGTGCAGAGAAAAAGAAAAATATATAATAAAAAATAAAACTTTATAAAGAAATTACTCCTTTCTTCCTCCAGATAAGTACAAATAACAGTAGTAATTTATCATGTTCTCTGATATTTCAGTAAAATACGTCTTCTTCCCATATCTCATGTCTTATTAATACTTGAATTATAAAATCTTGTCATTCTAACCAGCGGAAGTTTATTAAGAGCTATACTAGCATATATAACATGAATATTATGCATGCATAATAACATATATTTTAACCTTAATCAAATAAATCCACTTTATATTCCTTCTGTTAACTTTAAAAAAGCTTGATTTTTAATCCCTTCAAATAAATAGAGCCGAGGTGGCGCAGTGGTTAGAGTGCAGCACTGCAGGCTACTTCAACTGACTGCTAGTTGCAGTTCGGTGGTTCAAATCCCACCAGGCTCAAGGTTGACTCAGCCTTCCATCCTTCTGAGGTGGGTAAAATGAGGGCCCAGATTGTTGGGGGCAGTATGCTGACTCTGTGAACCGCTTAGAGAGGGCTGTAAAGCACTATGAAGCAGTATATAAGTCTAAGTGCTATGGCTATTGCTATAATGTCCCACAAGTACGGATTCTAGGCTGATCCCTCTTTTAACTCTTCTCCCAGGTTCTGCTACTTTTCTCCTACACAATGTTGTAGTTACCTTTTTGCTGTTTATCGAAAAATAAAAATAAAAAATCTTTTTAAAGTCCTTAAATGTGCATGAAGCATTTTCCATCAAGGATAGAAGGAAACTCACCCAATGTAATGAAATTTGCTCTTTTGAAGGTCCTTAACAATCAAAAAGCCATTAACAAACAATATCCTGAGGTGGTTAAAAGAGGAAGTGTCAGTTTGAAGGCACCAAACTGCAGCTTAGACAAAATGACCTTCACCTGGCCATCAAACTCTAAAGCCCACACACTGGACCACTATCTTATGATCTCCTCATGGGGAACCTCTGAACGGAGCATTTGTGGGCGGTTCTTGCTCCAGGGAGGAATTCCAAGGAGGTGAGCCCTTCACTGGATGCTCTTTGTGCCACTTTCCAAAGAACCATCTTCAGCCCACTGTTGCTTCCTGGAGATCTGCCAGAAAAATAAAGTGTGATCTCTGAAGGTTTTGGAAATTAATTCTATCTGGCTTATAGTAATTATAACACTTTGACCCAGCAATGCAATTCAACTAAGACCATGCTAATTTTAATTATTTTCAAATAGAATTTAATCTGTATAAATTAGAGAAGATCAGAAATCAGGAGGATGAAAATATTTTAAATGAGGGTGATTATTAATTATACAAAAGGCTTCCAACAGTGCTTCATAAACTCAAACTTGAATCATTCAGCAGCATCTGGCACGGCAGAACTGTAGAAATCAAATGTGGAAATGCCGGTGCCATATATATATATATATATA
>QLTV01003388.1:5047779-5077670 GCA_003457575.1 Thermophis baileyi
AATGCGGGTACTACAATGCAATTCATTATCAGGCTAGCCCTTATGATGACCATCAAAAAAGATAATGTCCTTCATTGTTTAGATCATTTGTTTATCTTTTTAGTGTCTATTAAATCTTATTTGAATTATTCCGTACCTCAGCTGACTTATCAGATGTTTTGCTAAGCGTTATGATCTGCATCTACAAAGTAAGTAAATAATTTTGTCCAGGAAGCTAATAGGAAGTAGCATAGCTGCATGGCTAAGCCAGAACAGACCATAAATAAGAGTCTTCTTGTTCCTGAGTAACTCATTGCCCAGATTGTGGGATGAGAAGGTGATTCCTGCTAGCTTCTGATTTTTGCTGAACTGGCAATGCAATCCCAGTAAGTTCCTTTCTTTCTGCAAAGCCAATGCTCAACAGAGGATAAGCCTTTGCGTCTCCTCATCTGGTAAATTATACACTAACAGGAAAAATAAAGAATAATCGCCTAGAATAGCCTCACAGCAAGATAGGCAGCATATAAATTTAAGAAATAAATAAAGCACCAACGCCCCGTTGGTCACTGCCAGTTTAGGCCACTGCCATATAAGGTCCGCTTAGAACAGTGATGGCAAACCTTTTCGGCACTGAGTGCCCAAACCGGAACGTGTGTGCGCTGGTGTGCTGGAAACCCGAAGACCAGGGGGCCGGTGCACATGCACGCATCAGCCACCTGGTCTTCGGGTTTCTGGCGCATGCATGCGCGCCGGCCAGTTGGTCTTCGCATGTGCCGGAGCGCTGGAAACCCAAAGACAAGGTGGCCGGCACGCGCTTGCGCACTGGCCAGCTGGTCTTCGGGTTTCCGGCACTCTGGCACACGCGAAGACCAATTGGCCGTGCGCATGCGTGCGCCGTAAACCCAAAGACCAGGTGCCGGCCAGCTGGTCTTCAGTCATCTGGCCGGCGCATCACCTATGGCATGCGTGCCAGAGGTGGCATGCAGAGCCCTCTCTGTGGGCATGCACACTATTGCCAGCTGGCCTTCTGGTTTCCAGCACGCACATGCACGCCGGCCAGCTGGTCTTCGGGTTTCCGGCGCTCTGGTGCATGCACGCTGGAAACCAGAAGAGAAGCTTGTGACGGCGCACATGTCCACAGAGCGGGCTTTGCGTGCCACCTCTGGCACGCGTGCCATAGGTTCGCCATCACAGGCTTAGAAGATGCTGCTTTTCTTCATGATTTCTGTTATAGAAAATTTTATATCTCTCTCTCTCCCTCACAGCACTGCAAATTGACAGATAGCTTTCAAATGCTGCCTACGTATAAGAACATATATTTGAGTTGTGAATCCATATCAGCTATAGCGGGTGAAAAACGGAGTGGGTAGCAGACTATAGCAGTAAGCTCTCACCACTCGGCAATGTTACTTTTCATGTAACCTACACATTTGCTGACTCACCTAGGCATTTCTTCCTGTAACACCTTTGGACCAGTTGCTTAACGTGGCATGTTCTGGATAGGATTCTAATCTGGACTGCAATCTGGAATGAGGGTATTTCATAAAGAGCACTGCAGTTACTTCCCAACACCATATGGGGGGGAGGAGGGGGTGTCTCTTGATTTGGAAGTCAGAGCCTTTGTCCTGTAAGAAGCCCTCTATGCAACTCTAGCATTTCAGTAGAAATCTGGCCATCCCTTGATAGTTGTCTCCACCAAACTGTTAAATAATTTTTAATTGAGTAAATACAAATATAGCAGTGATTAAAAATAGAAAGGAGGTATTAAATTCGCTAAGCACCATTCTGCAGAGCTGAGTCTGACTATTGCTCAGTTCTATGGCTGCTTAACTCTAACTTGTTTTTCTTTCTTAACAGCTGTGCTCTTATTATTCCAAGCAAATCTTTTGTCTGTAGTGCTCCAGCTTTAGATTAACATTGTTGAGTGTCTTTCCAACAATATCCCAGCTTTGCTCTTTGCATTTATTACCTTTCAAATGTATTCTTTAAAAAAAAAACCCATAGCCCTGACTTTCTGTGTAAGTCATTTTCTGCAGAATGGCAACATATGAAGCTCAGATTCCTCTAGCAGCCCATTAAGGCTTCCAGATTCTCCTCTGCCCTTAATCATGGCCTTGCACCTGTTTTTTAATTACCTTTTTATTTAAAGTATTCCTCATAAAAGCAGGAAGAACATTCCTTGCCTGGAAGAAGTCATAATGCATTATAAAACTACCCAGTCCAAAGTCTGGAGCTTGATGGAGTGAAGCAAAACATTTTCTGGGAAAGTCCTTTTCTTCTTTCTGGAGGAAATAAGGGGCTTTGGAGTTCAATATCCTTTATAGACTTGTATAATCTTGTAAAATGCCATGCAGTCATGGTGAAATAGGAAAAAGTTAGCAGCGGCTGCAATTCTCTTTGGAGGGCTATCACTGTAAGTGAGTCACCTTAGCAGGTCATCAATCACTCTTTAAGGCTCAAGAAACAGTGACTGCCAAACAGGCTTATTTCTTGGATACTCAGGTCCTTGTTTCAGGACTGATATCTTCCAGTAAGAAGCTCCATCTACTCTTCCACTATGGTTGGGTTTCCTTCTTATGCCACTTTGCTGTCAGCATGGAGCATGGAGCAAGTGTAGATTTATTACTCTCCGAGAAAAGTTGTGCTTTAAATTGCTTTTAACTTTCTGTCCTGCCTTTCCATACAGTGTGTATAACTGCTGTGGAGCAAAAACAATGGGGGGGGGGTGAGGGGAAGGACATTTTCTGAGACATTTATTTGACTTACAAGATTTTTATTAAACTCATCCCTTTGAAATGAAGAGCTGTTTCCCCTGTTTGTTGCAAGGCAGGACTGGGTCAGTGGGTGTGTGAGCCAATGTCTGAGTACACTGATGAACTCTAAAGTCTTCTCACATATATTAAAGTCCTTTTTGGACATAAGTACCTCAAAACAAAAATGAGAGTCACAATCTCACTTTCATATATTTCAGCATGATTGTATATCAGAAGTCATCGCAATGTCTTTTTCAGAACAAAGACCACGGGCCACAAAGTAATTTGTGGAATACCCCTGCAGCATCTTTTGATTTTCTTTTGTTATGCTGTGTTTTAATGTTGCCCACATCTGAATTACAACAGCACTTGTAGTTTGCTTCTGTAAAAGAGGCCAACAGCAATAAATTGATAAACTGCACTAAGGTAAAATGACACTGCTCATGAAAACCAAAAGAGTCCCACAGCACTAAGATGCCTGTTACGTTACGGCATATACTTCAGGGGAAAATAGTCTAATGCTCTTGCTGTTGAACTCTTTTACTATCTCCAGTGGAAGTGGGTAACAAATTACCTTTCCGATTAAAAATTGCCCAAGACAAATCCATACTTAAGCAACAAAAGGCACATGACACAAATAACAAGAAAGGTCATTGTGCAATCAGTCGGCATAAATAAATTTGGAAAGTTATAGTAAAGGAGGAAGATGTTATTAATCCGCAAAAAGAAAATAATGGGGAAGCCTGATTGTACAGACACCGTTAAACCCATAACAGCCACTCAGAACCACAAAGGCTAGATTCGGAGTCTTTTTGATCAGATTGACTGTATTAAAAGGGGGAATAGGTTGCATAGTCTTGAAACTGGATATATGTATTTGTGTGTGTGTGACTTTCACAAGTCCCTGCCGCTTTCTTGACAAGGTTCTTTGGAAGTGGTTTGCCAACTCCTCCCTAGAATTGAGAGAGGGTGGCTGGCCCATGGTCACCCAACTGGCTTTGTATCTATGGCGAGGCTACAACTCACAGTCTCCTGGTCTCTAGCCTGATACCTGTAGATGTTCCAGCCTTATAATGTTTTTCAAACCACTTTTTTTTTCCAAAATTCTGAAAAGTCTATAATATGGGTACTTTCCTCTCCCCCCAAAAAGGCCGTATCTAGGGTGACCTGTCCATGTTGGTTAATTAAACAGTCATCTAGGGCACCAAGTTAAATAGGGCATCAGATGTTAAAGAAAAAAAATTAAAAAATGAATATTTACCCCTTTTTGAAAACAAAATCTTCTCCCTAGATCAGCTGTTAGATTTGGGATTGCTGAATTAAGGGATTTCAGGGTGGTAAAAAGGGAGTTGTGTGACTTGCCTAGAACCTTAGTTGCTGGAACATCCCCTGTGGCAGGGATGAACAACACTTTTGGACCTCAGGGCCACTTGTGGCACTAGCCAGTGACTTTAATTTGATGTATATTTGCAGGTGTACACTAGAGATTCCAAGGGTGTTTATTGCAGCAAGACAGACGAGCAGAATCTTGAGACCTTGTCTATGTCTCTCTCTTTGTCCTATCCTAACTAAACAAAATCAAGGTTGGGTTATTTTGATTCCCCCCCCCCCTCTTTCTCAGCACTATAATCTTTTCGGCAAAATAATTATTTCCTCCCTATTAAGTGCAGACTCGCTGATACCTTTCCTATCCCCAGATCAGCTCTTAATTCCTTTATAGCTACCATCAATTAGCAATGCGGAAAACATGATTTTTTTTTCCACATTAGGATTGCTAAAGTGAGCTTAAATCTACAAATACATAAACACACACACACACACACACACACACACAGAGAGAGAGAGAGAGAGATAGCTGTCTAGCATGGTGAAGTTTGTGTGGGAGAAGGCCCTCCGTAAGAAAGGCATTCTCAAGGGTCAGCAGACTCAGCCAGATGCTGGGCATGTCCATGGTGCAACTACTGGGTAAAACTTGGGATCTGTCACTGTCTGGCTGTAGCAAGTGTCAGTAATAATAATGAAAAAAGTTCCAACTTACCGTGCTGGGCACTATATATAGGAAATTTTTTAAATCAAATCGGCTCATCTTTTCCCTGTATCACACCATGGTTGTGCATTTGCTTATAAAATTCCGCCACAGTTGATAAAATATGAGGGCAATATGAGAATCCTCCTGTGAATGCCGAAGATCTATATTGTGCTCCATGTGGGTATTAGGTGGAGTGACTTGGGATGGTCTCCAAATGGTACTATTAACATATAGAAAATACGTTGTTAGACAAGATGTTCTGGCATATGTTTGAGAAAGGCAAAAAGAAAAAGGCGATACAGAGTAGTACACTGAGTTTTTTTAGGTTAGCTCCTGAATTTAAATGGATACCTATGTCATTGCTTTTCTATTTCTCTCTCTCTCTCTCTCTCTCTCTCTCTCTCTCTCTCTCTCTCTCTCTCTCTCTCTCTCTCTCTCTCTCCCTCTCCCTCCCTCCCTAGATACATATGGGAAATTACTTTTTCTTGACATTATATAAGTATCAAATAACTCTCAGTTTAAAATATTGGACCAAACTGCTTGATTTAAACTGACAAGAATTATAAACTATATATATATATACACACATACATACATGCACACACAAACATACACACACACACACACACACATGTATAAAGATGAAAACAGTTTGTCCTGTTTTAGTGACATGGCATCTGGGCTGAATTAGTCTAATGTGCTCTGTGTATTGCCTTCGAAAATAATTTGGAAACATCAACTGGTGCAAATTATTGACCACTTTGTTGTTTTAAGTGCTTGGAACATTTGACATACATATTTTACAAATTCCACTGGTTGCATTTCAAGACCCAAGCAGAATTCATGTATTGACCTTTAAAGTTATAAACAGCCTAGGACTGAATTGTTCGAAGAATTGCCATCACCTATTAGTGTATCCACACAGAAAGATTAATATCTGAGGCCCTAATGTTGCATTACAGTAACTAGTACAATATTGTACCATTAATAAGAACAATTACATTAGCAGTAATCCCTCATGTGTGAATTCTATTCCACTCAAGGTTTGTCAAGCTTAAAATGGGTGATAAATCCTATATTATGCTCTGCCTCTTTTTAAAATATTTTCATCATGATGCTATATTTATGATGTGGTTTAGCTGTGATTTTTTTTATTATCTTCTGTGAATTTGCATGTTTGCATTTGCTTTAAGAGACATGCTTTTTGAACTAAATAAAATATATGGCCAGCAAGATTGCAGCTTTGAATTGCTATTTTAATGTTTTAGGATATTCCCACGGGGGCTGACAGCTGTGTCACCAGTCTGTCCTGCGATTCTCATCGTTCGCTCATTGTAGCAGGGCTTGGAGATGGCTCCATTCGGGTTTATGACCGACGGATGGCTCTGAGTGAATGGTAAGAGAGTCACCTCATTCCTCCCATCAACAAGGGAACCTTATATTTGTTCTGACTCTACTGGTTGGCTGAGGGGCTAGGCATGAAGTAGGAGTACTTGCTGTAGCAGTGTTCCACAGATTACCATCAGTTGCAAAGATTATTTTCCTCTTCTCCCTTTCCATATACATCTTAAGCTTGGATGAATTTTAACAACATACAGTAGGCCTTCCTGTATGATGGGTGGATGGATGGATGGATGGGGGGAAGGGAAGGGAAGGGAAGGGAAGGGAGGGAGGGAGGAAGGAAGGAAGGAAGGAAGGAAGGAAGGAAGGAAGGAAGGAAGGAAGGAAGGAAGGAAGGAAGGAGAAACAAATGCTATGGGTGCAGTTTTTTTAACCAAAAATATTTTTGTTAACATAAAAGATAGAGCAATGTTATGGCAGGGTTTAAATCACATACACGCAGGGCACGGTTGCTGTCTATCTTTTCTTCTGACTTCCATTTTCTCTTTTGCTGCATCTATCAAGCCCAGTACATAGCCTGCTGAAATGAGCAAGAGGGGTGCCTTAATGTGCCAGCTCTCCTTCAGTGGCTTACAGCTTCACTTCCGTAGTCAAGCCATCCCAGGAAGCAGATGGTTCTCCATGTAAGCAGCTTCAGGGTTTTCTCCGGCATCTTATTTTCAGAATTTCTCCTTTTCACTTGTAGCCGTGTGATGACCTATCGAGAGCATACAGCCTGGGTGGTGAAGGCATATTTGCAGAAACATCCTGAAGGCAACATCATGAGTGTCAGGTAAAAAAAAAAATGGAGTAAATGAAAAGGAACAAGAACCTCTGAATATTTATGTGACATTTTCCTGATAAAACATTACTTTGGGCACTCTTGTTTGAAAAGCTGTCTCCAGTATTTAAACAGCAATGAGGTTTGAGCTCTTTACTTTGGCATTTCTATCCACCAATTAACTCGTGATTCGAACCTGGAGTGGCAAAAGGAATGCCTTGTTCCTGAGGACAATGTTTTTTTGAAGATTGATTAAAACAAACTATACTCACAGTAGTTGACAAAATTGTACAGCTCTGCAGCTAATTATCAGTCTTATCTAAGATTGGAGAGCCAAATTACAGGTAGCCCTCGACTTACAACCACAATTGAGCCCAAAATTTCTGTTGCTGAGTGAGACAGTTGTTAAGTGAGTTTTACCCCATTTGACGGCCTTTCTTGCCACAGTTGTTAAGTGAATTGCTGGAGTTGTTAAGTTAGTAAGATGGGGGTTAAGTGAATCTGGCTTCCCCATTGACTTTGCCCGTCAAAAAGTCGCAAAAGGTGACTACATGACCCCAAGACACTGCATCTGTCATAAATATGAGTCAGTGGTCAAGTTTCCAAATTTTGACCATGTGACCATGGGGATGCTGCAACAGTCGTAAGTGTGGAAAACAATCCTGAGTAACTTTTTCCAGTGCTGTTGTAACTTTGAACTGTTACAAGTCAAATGAACTGTTGTAAGTTAAGAACTAGCTGTATACAGGGAGGACAGCAGTATTTGTAAGAGGGAGCACCTAAATCCAAGAGAAAAGACTTTCCAGTGGAACCCTTTGGACTTCCACAGGACAGAAACATCAGTATTGCAATTGACAAGTCTGGAAATGGGGCCAGTTTTTAGGCCTGCTTTCTTTATCCTTAGGGGGAGGATGAGGAAGAAATCTGAGCTGACAGCTCTCATTTTGAAAATTGTAAAAGGAATAATCCTCCACTTTAAACAGATTTTTTTTCTGATGCTGAAGCAAAAGGGAAGAATTGGGTAACTAGCCAAAAGAAGTAATTTGTTCATTAGATCTGTAACTTCCCTTTCTTTCAAGAACCAAGGCAACAGACCAGGGGTGGGATTCAGCCGGTTCGGACCGGTTCGGGAAAACCGGATGTTAATTTTAATTGGTTTGCCGAACCGGTTGTTCCAAGGACTGGCTGACCCCACCCACCCTGCCCCTCCCAGGAGTCTCCACATGGCCCGTTTTGGATGCCAAGTAAGTGCAGGGCCCACGCGGAGGCTCTGGAAGGGCAAAAAATGGGCCTACCAGAAGTCCAGAAACGGGCCTGTTTCCAGCTTCCGGAGGGCCTCTGGTGCCCAGGGGAGGCCGTTTTCACCCTCCTGGAGGCTTGAGGAAAGCCTCTGGAGCCTTGGGAGGGTGAAAAACGGGCCCACCGGAAGTCTGGAAATGGGCCCATTTCCGGCCGGGGGAGGCCGTTTTCTCCCTCCTGGAGGCTCCCTCCTGGAGGCTCTAGGAAAGCCTAGAAAAACAGGCCTACCAGAAGTACCGGAAGTCCGGAAACGGGCCTGTTTCCGGCCTCCGGAGGGCCTCCGGTGCCCGGGGGAGGCTGTTTTCGCCCTCCTGGAGGCTCGAGGAAAGCCTCTGGAGCCTGGGGAGGGTGAAAATGCCCCCCCCACCATGGTGCAGGAGGCCGAGTAGGCCATGCCCCCATGGCCACACTCACCCAGCAACCGGGCAGTGAACCAGTTGCTAAATTTTTTCAATCCCACCACTGCAGCAGACTGGGTTCTCTCTCCAATGGTTTTCTCCCCCTAAAAGTAACCTAACTGTGAGGTAGGTTGGATTGATAGAGCTGTCTGCCATTTGACCTTCCATGGCAGAATGTGGCCTTGAACCTCATTCCTAGTCCTTCATCTTAACTACTAGATCACATTGGCACTCACAAATCTTTTACTAGCAAGAAAGGAAACTTAAAAAAGAAACAGTGGGAGGGATTTCATTGCATGTTCTGAGCTTATAGCTATGCGAAATTATTTCCCCGTCTAGCAAATTTTTGTGCATAAATCCATTTCTTATTCTCAATAAATATGATGTGAGAGCACTTTCTCTATTAAGTGCTCCATTCACGGGACAGCAGAATATAATTTATTGCCTCTATATTGTCATTTGTTTTTTTTTTTACAGAGGTTCTTCTTTGGGTTAAGAAAGCATATAAATTTTCTGTGATGCAATACTTCCTCACAACTGCTGTCGGGCAGCAAATTCTGTCATCTTTATTTTCCCTAGGAATGAAGTAAAGTATTTTTAATTTGCAGGATGTGAAGCTCTGGGTGATAGTTTCCTTTTTAGGAATATAATTTTATTAAGAATTTTGATTATGGTAGTAAAAATTAATGTGAACTAAACTTGCAGAAAGAGATAAGAATAGAAAAAATAATAAAACCTGCGGGAAAAAGAAAAAAGAAAGAAACAAGAAAAAGAAAAGAATAATAAAAAGAAAGGACATATATAAAGAAGTGACTTCTAACCTTCATCACAATAAGTATTTAAAAAATGAATAACTCTTCACATCCTATAAGGCCGTGATGGCGAACCTATGGCACGCGTGCCATAAGTGGCACGTGGAGCCATATCGGTGGGCACGCCAGCTGATTTTCGGGCCTTCTGGGCCCACTGGGAGTCGGGAAACAGGCTGTTTCCAGCCTCCGGAGGGGGTGGGGAAGGCCCATTTTTTGCTCTCCCCAAGCTCCAGAGCCATTTCTGGCCTCCGGAGGGCCTCCGGGGGGGAGGCCGTTTTCGCCCTCCCCAGGCTCCTAGAAAGGCTCTGAAGCCTGGTGAGAGCGAAAAACGGGCGTGCCATCATGTGCCGGGAGCGGGGGGCCATGGAATTATGGGTGTGGGCACACACGTGCGCGACCTCCCGCGCTCCCCCTTTTGGCACACAAACCAAAAAAGGTTCGCCATCACTGCTATAAGGTTACAAATAGATATCTCTTCGTCCCATATCCCATCTCTTAATAAGCAAATCCATAAAGCTTCAATATTTCCATCCTGGGGTCAGCAAAAAGTCCATAAAAGTCCAAAACTTACTGAAAAAAAAGTTTTGTTTTAACATGATCAAATAAACTAACTTTATATCACTTCCTTTTACTTCTAACACTCTTAATCTTTTATTCAATCAAATATTGTCATAGGATTTGATTTCTCTTCAGTTCTTTATTCCATCACACAGATTTCTTCAAGGTTTTAACAAGCCTCTTTTGTAGATCCAATAAGAAAACCTATTACAAACCATTTTATTGGTTTATAATTTGTATTTCTCTTTTAATTTTTAAAACTTCAGCTAGTTTCTTTTGTATATCTAGTAAAGTGTACTTTTCCAAATCATTCCCTTGGATGTCATCTGTAGCTCTACTTTCTATACTTTCTCTGTCTTCATAGATAAAATTTGTTCCACAGCTGTCATTCCTTCATTAAGAGCTTTTGGACTTAGATCTATCCATAGATGAAGATATAATTACTGACTTTGTTTGTTTGTTTGTTTGTTTGTTTGTTTGTTTATAAAATTTACAGGCCGCCCATTTTACCTCAAGGTAACTCTGGGCGGCTTACAATCATAAAAGATAAAAACTATGTAAACTAAAAACATAAATTAGTTTTATTTATGTTTTAATTTATTTAAATTCAATTAAATTCACAGCCCAATTAAAAGATGGGGAGGGCGGGAGCAGGATGTGAGGGGAGGTGGGATCCGTTGTTAATCAATCAACCGCTTCCATTGTGATGCTCCCCCATTGGAGCCCAAGCTAACTGGCAGAGCCAGGTCTTTAGGCTCTTACGGAAGGTCGGGAGGGTTGGGACCGACCTCACACTGGAGGGGCAAGATATTCCATAGGGCAGTTGTTGATATTGTAGTTACTTGTGTCTGGCTCCATTCTTCAAAGATCTCCTTTAAGGTTTGTAATACAATAATGTTTTGTGTCATTTTATAAGTACTAACCAATATCAAGAACAGGCTTATATGTTTTTTTTCCCTTCTGTTTAGAATCTTTAGTCTCCTAGTGTCAAGTTTCTGAAATCATAAAGTCACTTACGTATCTTTTTATGACTTACAATAGCCAGGATAGCCAAAATAAATCTGTTTCCTATGAAAGCTGGTTTTTTAATACAGTAATTCATTCCAAAACCTTATAGTAAAAGTCAACACTCCAAATATATCTAGAGCCTTAATCAATGTACAACTTTCTTAGATCAAATTCTTATTTAGCTTTTTGTGTTTATTTCAAATTCTTTAAGTTCTTAAGCTTACAATTTTTTTTCTTGTGTTCAGAGTTGAACAAACTCATCTAATAACTTTTCAGACTTGTTGTTCCTAAGGTCTTTTCAGATAGTTAATAGACAATTTCCAAAAGTGATTAGAAAGTGAGGTTTACGAACTTAGTGTCCTTTAACAGGTGTTCTGCTGTGCTTGTGAGCAAGTTGACTGATCCCTTTGCCTCCCCGTACTCAGACCCACAGAAAAAGTGCTATCCTGCAGTCTCTTCATCAGGCGCAGCCACCCAGAGCACATTTAAGCAATCCCTCGTCCTCTCTTTATCCAGGGAGGTTCCAGGGAACCGGTCTACTCACCAGTTCCTTGGTCTTTGCCATGGTCATCAGCTCTGCTTTTGCAGAGACACCTTCAGTTCACCATACCTCCCCTGGAAGTCCCTTGATTCTGAATTAACCTCCACAGGCAGCCCCTGATATTGGATAAGTGTCAGAGTTTTCAGCAATAGCATTTCTCATTCAGATTCAGAAGGGACTCAAATCTTCCTTGGAACAGGGTATGTGTTGACTCCCATATAACCTTCCTATTATCCTCAGTAACATGCTGTTCAGTTTGTTTTGCCAAAAGAGAATGCAATTCAGGCATGCCGTGAAGGATTTTGATACAGCAAATTTCCTGAAGCTAAGGAGACCTCAGGCTAATTGGTATATAGAAGGGAAAGAACATAAGCTTTGTGAATATATATTGAATTGGATGCCCCAGAGGAAAGGCAAGCTAGAAATGTATTTTGTGAATCAAGGAAATAAGCAGAGATGATCACTAGGTTAAATCTGTTGTGCAAATCCAGTGATAGTGTCCTGGCTAATACTAGACAAAGCCCGGAGCTTCCCAGTGTAAGTCGGTAGCAACAGCAGGAGCTGACTATCGGCTAATATTGCCTAAAAGACGTGTGACTTAATTTCTGTCATCCCAGGACTAAGCCCCTGTGCCTCCTTATGTACTCACTGCTGATTATTTATTTAGTATACTTGTATCCCGCATGGTCCCAGCAAAGCCAGCCCATGCTGGCGTCTAGCAAAATTCAATAAAGAATAATGAACATCCAAATAAAATATGTAATATTATGAAACAATACAGTAGTCACAAATCAAAAGCAGTCTAAACTGGCAAAACAAATCATGGCTTCAGCATTAAAAGCAAACAAACAAAAAACACATAGCCCCTCCAGGAGAAAGGCTAAGCTGTAAAAATAAGTTATTAATTTGGTCTTAAAGCATGCCAAAGAAGAGCACGGCTGAAGAGCACAAATGTCTTCCAAAGTCAGAGGAGGGAACTGGTAGCACACGAGCTGCTCCCAAAAGAGCAGCTGATGCCAGGGCAGCTTTCTTCTTGGGCAGCCTACAGAACTCGGGAGCCCACTGGGTCCCCAAAGACCCCCAAACCGCACAACTGATCTTTCAGGGGAGAAATACCTCTGTCTAAAGCAGGAAAAGCCCCCTGCCCAAATTTGAGTTCTGGTCGTATTAGGCGCATGCAGCATCTCTGAGCCTGGATGAATAATATAATTTAGGGAGACGTTCATGTCAGGAGAGATGCTGAAAGTTCCTTGTTAAGCAACTTCCGATAGTCTGCATGTTATTCTCCCTGCAATCCCGGGAGTTGACGTCCAGCACATCTGGAGGGCACCCCTTTATGGAAGGATGTTATAGTTGCACTGGTTGAGCAACAGCGTTTAAAGATCATAGATTCACAGCCAAGAAAACCTAAGATCGTGAATATGGACATTTATTAATTCAGAAGACGGCAAAAGATTAATTCGAGATCTGTGTAACAGAAAGGTATACAGAGGAGAAAAATAATCATCTACCACCCCTCTCCTCTTTCCCCCTTCCTTCATAGGTAGAGCAAGGTCAGTTCTAACTTCAGAGGCGTGATCTGTCTGCAAGAGAAGCACTGAGCAGCTTGAGTGTCTGTTTACTTCTTGTGGGATCTGGGGACCTCTCTTTTTTTTCCCTGCTTTTATGACTGTAGCAAGAAAGGGCGTAGAAAAAGTGACAGCAGTTGTAGATAAACAAATATTGTCATGTCTTTTCTTCTGCCTGTGAAACAAATCTAAAAACCACGTTCCTTTGACTCTGAACAAATTACTCACAATTACTTTTGTTTTTCAGCAGTAGGTAGATATTTCAGATATTTTTTTTTTACCCTGTAACTAAGTCTCAAGCACTACAATGACCAGAACTCCTTGAAAGTGATTTGAGAATCTCAATGTTGCCTTAGCCCAGTAAGCCTTTTTGAAAAGAGTTGTCAATTATTTTAGTACAAATGTAGTCTTAAGAGTGAGAGACAGAATTTCTGTTTTTATTGATTGCAGCGACGGATGTAAAAAAAATGGCAGTAAAAGCAGTTATAGCACATACAGAATCTTTCATTAGGATTTTTTTCTTTAAGATGGTTTGAATCTGATCTGAACACTCAGTTATATGTTGCTAGCAAATTACAATTGTTCACTATTTCCAGTGCAGAAATCTCTATTTATATTTAGATTGTTACAGAGGCAAGCCATTAATTGGTAGCAAGGCATGGAAAGACTCCTGTGTAGGAGTGTGCAAAATGTTTTGCACTCCAAATGGCTTGTGCTTGAAATGCTCGGCTTCAAATTCACTGCAGGTGTTCCCAAAAGTGTTTTGAGGTGGAAATGGCCTGAGCCTGAACAGAGATTTCTTTGAGTGTGTGACACTTCCAAGAGAATTGAAACAAGCCTTTGTGAACTCAAGGCCACTGTTTCAGACTCCAAAGAGGTTGTTTGAAATTCAAAATGTTTTGCCACTCAGGAGGCCATTGTAGTTTTTTGAAGAACTAACAATGTCGGAGCTGGACCATTTTAGCATAATAAATAAAGAAAGGTCTCACTCTGTGTAAAAATGGAAGAGACAAAGGCACTGACTTATGCAGGTTATTCAAGAAAGTGTTAGGGCACCAGAAATATAAACATTGACTTATTTCTGTAATCACTTTGCTGCTCGTGTGGTGGGTGTGGTACAGTGTACCAGTATAAATACTTCAATCAAATAATTGGGTGGTATGCATGGTAATATACATGGTTCAAATTGTTATTTTGCAATACAAGTCTAGACCTACATCTATCTTACTTCTCCCCACCCCACTCTACTCCCCCCCCCCACTTTAGTGCTCCTGTTCTCTCTGTAGGGCAGGGATGCTGCATGACTGGCAGCTTAACACCAGGTGTGAAAGCTGGGGCATCTTCTCCCTGTGGCCTTCATTTCATAGCATTGAGTACTGGCAACTGGCTTTTCTAATTGCCTGGCTGAAAAATACAATCTTTTTTTCTGCATTAGTGTCAAGTTTTTTTTGTTTTCTTTTTTACAAAGCCTTGCTCAATTTGAAAGCCTCCAGTTCTGGTGGACTGTGACTTCCATCATTTGCAGACAATGTGATCAATGCCATTTGCTGCCTAGAATGATAGGATCGTATAGTCCAACAAAACTAGAGATCAACAAGCTTAAGAAAAGCTGGCTTAGACCATGGTTTATTTTTCGGGTAGAAAGGAATTATATGCTCTCAGCCTTCAAGCAGTTCACCATCAGCTTCTAACTGATCTGTGCACAAAGAATCAAATATTGGTGCTTCCATTATTCATCCTATTATTAGAGCTCCGTTTTTTCTTCCATGTCAGTGCACTATTGCTATTACAACCCTTGCAGTTCCTCCATGCATTAGTACACTTCCGATGGACCTGTAGCTGCCATTCATTCTCCCTGTGGAAATCCTCTTTTGATTGTTTTTTTAGCCTTTCGGATAATTCTGGAAGAATGTGACCCTCCCAGCAAAAGGTCTTGTTGGAATACAGTTGGCATTGTTATTAGTAGTAGCAGTAGTAATAATAATTAAATGCTTTAGATACTAGTCACCTAATAATTAAAGGGAAATGGTCAAATATTGGAACATACTGCAGTCTGAGGAAAAGGCAAGACCTAAAGATAAGAAGTGAATGATAACAATCAAAGAATCCTGCAAAAAAGATATTATTGACATTTTTGCAAAGAGAGACATGTTCTTGGAAGCCTTTGGAAATAGGCAGCATGGAGATAAAGGAAGTAAATACATTAGTACCAAGAGAAGAGAATATATGTAGCTCAGAGTTGAACATCAGTGCACTAATTATGTTACCTAGTTTGGTAATAAAACATCTGCAAGAAAACAACCAAGTTCATAGAGCACTGAGGACCCCATAAATACATTCATTCCTAAGAAAGAAGGCCATGGGCATGAAGGACAAATAGGAGAAATTAGTTATAGTCTAGGCAGGAGAAAAATATCTGTAGAGCAGAAATAATCAGAAGGTGATGTGTATTAAGAGGAAAAAAATAAGGACTGGCAGATTGAAGAGATTTTAAAAGAAATAGTAATAACTGATAGATCCAATAAGACAAGTAGATAAAGAAGCAATATCCAATATGAGGGTTATAAAACAAGGAACAATAAATAACCTCTAATAAGGAGGGGGGGGAAAATCCCATGTGCAGAAATAGAAGAACGAAAGTAGAAACAGTCAAGATTAAGTTAAACCAGGCAGAGCAAAAAAGATTAATTTCAGATTAAAAGAGTAATGTAGAAGAAAATAGAGAAGAACTAACAGAGCTAAGATAATGTCTTGATGAATTCCAAATACCTGAGGTTTGGCCAAGAAAATGTACATGTCTCTGACAATCAGCAGTTACTCTAAAAGCCTGCTGGTGGGCCTAAGAATTTCAGTCCAGTCTGAAGCAACAAAATACTACAAGTGAAAGCTCAACTCTTGAATTATTTCCCAAAAGCAGAGGGATCACAATCAAACCTTTGTGAACATTATCAGAAGTAGCCAATATAAACAAAATATATCTTACTATTGTACAAAGCACATTTTAGAATAAAAAAGAACTAGTTCATGGATTTTAAAGCAATTTGATGCAGGAGCAGGATATTCAAGCTCTTTATTTTTGAAGTTTCATCAATTATTAATATACTTTTTTCAACTTCTTATGAAGACCAGTTTCTTGATACATGCTATATATCCAGCAAGAGAAAATCCTAAAAAACGATTGAAATGAGTAACAACCCCCCCCCACACACACACACACATACACACACAAAGTAATTCTTGGAAAGTCAACCTGCACTCACAATTCTACAACCCCTAAAAGATACGTATGAAACCCAAATGATAGGAAGTTCCTTCATGCTCTGGATTTCATATATATATATTAGATTTTTTTTTAATTTTATTGCATGATTAATCTAGTTCCATAAAAGGGGAGAGGAAGGGTTAAAATCAGTATCCCACACATTTCTGAACCACATGAAGAGGATGCTATAGTGTTTTTTTTTAATCAAATTATTTTTACCTTTCTATTTGCAATAAGGGCACTACAGATATGATTGCTAAACTTACCCAAAGTAATAGAGTCTAAAAACTGGAAGGCTGACCCTGGAATGCCAATAGAGAGCTCTGCATGTTTCATGCCATTGCTGTTGCCAAAATTATTGGCAGTTTCCTTCCCTTTTCACAGCTGCAGGAATAGTGGATCACAAACAATTAAACTTTTGTTTTAACAATTGTTTGGTATGAGAAACTTGATAATATAGGAATTACATTGTTTCTCCTTGTATGAAAAACAATCCGTGTATTTAATTTAGAGTGTTTTGTTTCCAACGGGCTAACAGCATCTCTCTTTTTTTCTGTTTCACATATTATAATTGTCTTCCTTTCCTTCTTCTTTTCTGTTCCTTTCCCTTCCTAATCCGCCGTCACCCACTCAGGTTTTCCTAGGTTTATTAAATGGAAGTAGTCTATCGCACCTTTACTTGCCTTCTGCTAGAACACTATTTTTCAAACTTGGCAACTTTAAGATGTGTGGACTTCAACTCCCAGAATTCTCCAGACAGCTGAAGTCCACACGTCTCAAAAGTTGCCAGGTTTGAAGAAACACCCCTTGAGAAGTCTCTAACGGCAGAACTGGGACAGGTAACACCCCAAGGGCTCCAAGACTGACCCTCTCCAATCTAAAAAAGAGGTTTGCAGCTTCTGGCAAACCCCTTGGCAGCACCTACTGTTCTTTAATGCCTGAGTTCTTGATGTGTCTGAAGAAAAGCAGTTTGAACTACCAAGCTAAAGGTTTCCCATTACTGTCTGCTACATTTCAATATTGGCATTTAAATTATTGCACTGACATTCAAGGCTTTGACCAGACTTATTGATGCCTTTTTTGTGATTTCTTTTTTCCAGCTGTTTGTGGTCATTTATCTTAAGTGCAAGAGAGGCTGAGGTCAATATTCAATATTCCAACAATCTTAATTTGAATCTTGGTCATTATTATATAAGCTGAATGACACTCCCTCCACTTTCAAAATCATTCATTCTAAAAAAAGTCACAAATGTCTTAAGTTACTGCTGCCTGTCTATGATGTGCTTTTAAATTAAGTTACTGCACTTAATCAGAATCTCTCTTCACAAGACTTCACAATTTGCCAAGACAAAGTTGCTTATGCCGAAAAAAGGGGAGATTTAAGTCTTCTCTTGTGGTGTGCTTCTATGACATTTTTGAGCTGAAATGAGATAAGACTTCATAAACTTGGCAATACTGCACTCTTTACCATAAAAGAACCTGAATGACCTAACTCCTGAATGAAATCAATCAATACGTTGATAAATAATAAATAAAACTAATATGATGGGGAAATGGTTCCATCACATGATTTAGATCCATGTCGGTTGCCATCTCTCAGAACTCATTGAGTTTTGTTCCCGAGATGAGACAAATAGAAAAACCAGATACAGTTTTTGTGATGACTTTACACAGAGTCTGTTGGGATGGTCTTGGGAGAACAGGAGGAAAAGCCACCGACTAGACAGTTGTCATGCAAAAGGTATCTCAACCCATAGAAACAAAGAGGGCTTGACTTGCAGGATTGATGTTAGTCCCATGAGATACAGGTAATTCTCAAGTTACGAATTTAATGAAGCCTGCCCATTAAAGTAGTAATTCGTTACGGTCAAAAAATGACATTTTTTGCAAAGGTCATTAAGCGAACACCACAATCGTAGCTATGAACAACATGATCATAAGTGCAAACACCACTGCTGTTAAACGAACCCATAGTTTGCTATGGTGCTGTTTTGTCAAAAAACAGAAGCAACGGCCAGTTTTCAGAAAAACCATCATAAAACACAAACCGTGGGACACTGCAAAAAGCCATCAATGCACCCAGAGTGCAGACACGTGACCATGGGCTGACCATCGGAACTTTGAATCCGGGTCGTAAGTCCCCTTTTCAGTTAGATCATAAGTTGAAGACTATCTGTAGTCCAGGTAAAAAGGACAATCAAGATTATTAGTTCTATCCTTATAATAAGGTTACATTAACAAGTCTTGCAAATCTGAAAGTATCTTTTCTCTTCTTTATTTTTACTCTCTGGGAAACTAGGGCAGGTCCCTTCTGAGACACTTCCCACTCCCCTTTTGTTTCCGTGGTCTGAAATACTTTTGGCATGGTAGTTGTCTAGGTTGAGAGTCTTCCTCCTGTCTCCCAGGGTCATTACACATGGTTGGAGAAATTAAAAAATGAAATGACCCATACCGTATGCATTATTTCCATATATACAAATGAGCTGAATCAAATATGTTCATGCTGATTTCTGTACTCGAGTTTTGTGGATACTTCCTGAAAAAGAGGCTCACGAGGATGAAAAAGGCAAAGGAGAAATGTTGATAAACTAAGCATTAACTCTGCACTTGCTTAATTTGATGCTAATTAGACGTTTCTGAGATACGCAAAGTCTCTTTTCCATGTTGGGACAAATTATTAATAGTCCGTTGCTTCATCTGTCTGCAGTGTAAATGGAGATGTCCGTTTCTTTGATCCAAGAATGCCAGAATCAGTAAAGGTCCTCCAGATAGTCAAAGGATTAACTGCTTTGGACATTCACCCCCAAGCCAACTTATTTGCATGGTAAGATCTAAAGGTTTTCAGCCAAGCAACTTTTTGTTCCTCCAGAAATCAAAGGAAATAATTATCTTATTCTTAAAGACACTTCAATTTCTTTCCCTTAATTAAGCATATCGTATCTGAATTGCAAAAATCTGGACAATCAGTAGATGGCAGCTTTTTATGAGTTTTATGTATCTCTTTGTTGCCATCTAATAATAATCATCTCCTTTTTGCAGCCTATAATATATTTTTATTTTTGATATAAATAATATATCTTATTTCCTTTGCTTCGTGAAGCTGTGTTTTATCTCTTAAAATTTTCCTTAAATTCAGCACCTTGGCTTTTGTTCA
Source organism: Thermophis baileyi (assembly GCA_003457575.1). NCBI lineage: Eukaryota > Metazoa > Chordata > Lepidosauria > Squamata > Dipsadidae > Thermophis > Thermophis baileyi. The sequence continues at coordinate 5,067,302 of QLTV01003388.1, forward strand.
TTGTGGATCAGCTCACTGAAGAAGCATTTTCTTTATTGAGAATAGCCAATGTCCTATATCCAATTTCATCAGCTTGCTTGCTACTTGGGTTATCAAATCAGACCATCCCGAAGTTCTATTCCTATACCTGTGACTTTTGTTGAGCAACTCCATCTTTTGCTCCAAGATTGTTTTTGGAAGAGGTTATGTTGAAAATTCAAAGAGTTTTGGGTTGTTTTTTTTAAATCACTTGGCTGGTATGAGATGTCTTGGAATCCATGGTAGATTAACAGAGTAGAAAAAGTCTGCTCTTAAGTCTTAGCTATTGGAAGATTAATATTGTTCTGTTTTACTTTGCAGCGGTTCTATGAATCAGTTCACTGCTATCTACAATGGGCATGGTGAGCTGATCAACAATATCAAGTATTATGATGGATTCATGGGCCAGAGAGTAGGTGCCATCAGCTGCCTAGCCTTTCATCCACACTGGGTCAGTCTCCTTTCTCTGATGTAGAACTTCTCTTCTAGAATTGAATATGTTTTTAAAAGCAGGATTAGTAAAGGTATCCAGAGGGCATACCATTAATTACAGTTTTATAATTTATAAATTATATGCACCAAGACAAATTCCTTGTGTGTCCAATCACACTTGGCCAATAAAAAAATTCTATTCTATTCTATTCTATTCTAAATGGCATTACGATTATTATTTTAGTTTTAAGTTCTTACGATGTGCTTTTACTGTATTGTAAGCTGTCTCAGGAAAACTTGGTTCTGGAAAGCAGCACAAAATATTAAAATAAATATACATATACTGCACTAACAGTTCATTTCACAAAATTCGAATGCTGTTCCTATTACTAGATCAGATTTCTCAAATGTTATTGAATGGAAAAACTCACATGTGTTTAACGTGAGAATATTTATGAGCAGCTTTTGTGCATTTCTTTTTAATGAAAGTAAAATCAAGTCCACAATAATGAAGCCGCCTGAGCTTGCCAATATTCCTGGTCTTTCAGTCAACCTGGTGCCCATTTTATTTAGTGAGGTGGATGAAGTTTGAGCACACACCGAGAGGAGGCTTTCCGTATATTAGACGACCTCATGGCTGTATTGTATATCTGTTTGTTTTTAATATGCCACCTTTTCCTCAAACTCTGGAGAAGTTGCTAGCGATTTTCTTGCCTCACTTCAGTAAAACAGCTGGCTGTTTCCCTGCTTTCTGAATCTCCCTGCGTTGAACTGTAGGCATGAGAGTCACCCTCCATTCACACTGAGACAGAGAAGGAGGGATTGCCTCGGCAGTGGTAGCAGATAAACCCGGTGAAACAAAAAATGCCTTTGATCCTAAAGCCAATCTCTTCCCCTTTGTGGGAGGAGGAAAGTTAGTGCTAAGCACAAATTTTGGCTGCCAACTAAGGCCAATCAGAATTAATACCTCCCTACTTCTATTTGTGTATATAATGTACTTTTTTTTTTTTCTCTTTCTCTATCCTCAGCCTCACCTGGCAGTTGGAAGCAATGATTACTACATCTCTGTGTACTCGGTAGAGAAACGAATCAGATAACAGCGTGTGACTGCTTTGTCAGGGCTGGACATCTTCTGGCAGGCAAAACCATGCCTCACTTACGATGTACATAGTGAAAATATGACTTGAATGTTAGTGTTGGCTGCTGCTGCTGCTGCTGCTGCTGCTGCTGCTGCTGTGCAACCCCGTGACTTGAACATTTTTTTTTTCTTCCTGACTTAGCTACTGATGATTCTGCATCAGAGGGGAGGGAGAGAAGCGTGGTCTTCTTCATAGTTGGAACTTCCAGGAACTATTGGAAAAGGAGAATTTAAATTTTCAGTGCGTTCCACCACCCGCCACCACTACCACTACTAATGACTGCTTCTCTGGTTGTTTAAACTTCTTCTCGGAAGAGGGATGGGGTTTTCCTCTAAATCAGGAATGAATTCAGAACATGCTCTACTGTTCCACATGTTCTTCCTAGAAAGTCTGTGGCTGCTACCTGTTTTGTGCCAAGTGCTGCCCTGGCAGTTGCATGCTAGCAGGTTGCCTGATTTGGATAGTCCATGCGTATCTTTCCACTCTGTATGCCACTGGCCACCTCTGTCATTCATTGTCCTGCCGGAAACAAGAGGGAAAAAAAAATTAAGGAGAATCTTAAGGGAGAGAAAGAGAGAGAGAGAGAGAGAGAATGTTAATGTTGCAGATAATAGAGTTGGCTGCCACTGTGGAAGGGAAAACAGGAAAGTACCCCAGTTTCTGTGGTGTTCGTTGGAAAACAGGCGTACATCTGAGTAGCTATATGAAAAAGCATTACAGGGCAAGAGACCTTCCCCTTTTATGCCCTCTCCATCCTTAAGCAGTGATCCTCTGCTCCTTTTACTCATGGTAGAACCCCTTAAGCACAAGAAATGCCCTGCTACCTCTGCATAGACAATAAAGGTTTCACTTATTGTACCACTGCCTTAAATCCGCCCTCCCTCCCCAATTCTGTTTTACAGAAGTGCTATTGATCAGCTTATTAATGGATGCAGGTACTTGCAGCAGGCTTAAGGCCAGTGCCCACATAGAAGTCCTTCCTCTGCTTCAGACACTTGCACAGTGGCAAGCTCTGTACATGCCCAGGACTTTTATATTCGCAGGGGCACGTTGATCACTGCAAAGAACGGTTGATTTCCCCTACTACGGAGACCATGATCTGGCCAAACCTAAGAGAAATAATCTCATGTAGGAAACTGCCTCAATAGCTTAAGATCAGAAGGCCTTCCTTGAATTGTGTGAATTGTGCCTGAATTGTGTTAATTCTTCTGGCATTGGCTCCAAGGGCAAAGCTGTGGAGAAGCATGAAAGTGAAGTCTCGCAACCGTGAAGAGCAGGGAGCCATCCTCTTCATCTTCTCTATGATGGAACTGAGCATTGTCTTGCTTGCAAAATGCACCTCCCGGTTCTTCTCTGAGAACCATTGCCCAAGCTGCAAAATTAGTGATGGAAATAAATAAGTGGTGATTTTATACACCAGTTTGCTGATTCGAGTGTCAGATCTGCTGGAACATTTAATCTTTGTCCCCTCCCCTCCCTCCCCCCCAATTGCCATGCCTGTCCCTCCCCAAGTGGCATTTAACTCAGGGAAGGTTAAATAGTTGATTGTGCTCCTAAGCATCAAGCCAGAGTCTGGGATCCATTTATAACTGACTTAACCTACACAATTAAATGAGCATATGATTATTATTTTTTTGTAACCTATATCCGATGTGTTTATTTCAAGAACAAGATTCTTCGTGCTTCCTCTCAGCTTGCATAGCCAGAAGTAAGGCTATGGTAGTCTTTCTTTCAAATGCCATCGTTTTTGAAAGGAAGAGCTGTGCTTTTTTTTTTTTTTTTTTAAATATTTGAAATGTTGATCTAAATATTATGTTTTTTTTTTTGCAAAGATCTGAGATGGTGATCTAATCATGAAGTTTAACCAAAACTCCAGAAAGCATCCAGCTTACACAGTTCACTTCTCTATTTATTTTCAGGAAAATGAAAAGGAATAATAAACCACCAGACAATTGTAATGTAAGAGTAAAACAATTAATGAAATAAATGTTAATAAAATGTAAATGCCAGAAGAAGCCCTTGGTCGTTAGGGTTTACTGTTGTTTTGATGCCGTGAAAGAAACCTGGGGAATGGATGGGGAGGGAGAGGAGGAGACAGTTTCAAGATGGTAGCTCTCCTTTCTTGGGCAGAAGAAGAGAAGGTAAGCACTGCTGCTTGGATACTCTGCCTCGGCTGCCTTAACATTTCTGCAAGAGCTACAGCTATTCTTTGATTTTCAAAGTGAGTGGGCAGAAATGGTGTCTATGTGTGTGAATGTGTATGTGTGTATCAGCCTGGAAAATGGCCTGGCTCCTGTTTGCCTGTGATCTACAGCTCACTCGAGAGAAGAAACGGCAAACAGAAAAAGAAATGAGTGTATGTGAAGCCAATAACTCCCAGTCTCTGCCTGCCTTGACATAGGTGGTGCTCGCGACAATATATCAACCTTTCAGGTGTGGTGAAAACTAAAATTGGGTTTTTGGGCAAGTGTGATATTCAGAAGAAATAAGACTTACCATTTAGTTTTTGTTGCTTCTGGAAATGACAAAATTGAGTTTCTTACCTTTTCCGTAGTTAAAAAAAAGTATAAACATTGTCCCAAATCAAAGCATGTCAATTTGGAAAAAAAAAATCTAACCTAGGTGAATTTCAGATGATAGCTAGATATGCTTCTTGGTCTTGTACGCAGCCCTCCAGATGACAGAAGGTTTCCTCTTTTTTTACATTTTTAGTAATATATTGCATTTAGTAATGCATTGGCTCCAGTAGTGGATTCTAAAACCCTTTACTACCGGTTCGTGCGCGCGCGTGATGCTTCTGCGCATGCGTAGAAGCTTCTGCGCATGTGCAGAAGCGTCCCGGGCGGGTGGATGGAGCCTCCCACCACCGCTGCTACCGGCTCTAAGAACCGGGCCAAACCGGGAGCAACCCACCGCTGGTTGGCTCTAAATATGACTTGCATTCTGCCCTCTCCATCTTCACAAGAAGATGTAACATCAATACCTGGAAATATCCTGGAAAAGGTAATAAAAAAACAGATCTGCGAACAACTAGAAGCAAATAAAGTTATATCTAGTAGCCAGCACGAGTTTGTTAAAAACAGATCATGCCAAACTAATCTTATTTTATTCTTTAATAAAGTGACTAAATTAGTAGGCCAGCAAAATGCTGTGGACATAGTATACTTAGATTTCAGTAAGACATTTGACAAAGTAGACCACAACCTACTTCTTGGTAAGCTAGAAAAATGTGGAATAGACAACATCACCACCAGATGGATTTGTAGCTGGCTGACAAACCGCACTCAATGAGTAGTCCTTAATGGTACTACATCCACATGGAGAGAAGTAAGCAGTGGGGTACCACAAGGCTCCGTCTTACGCCCAGTACTCTTCAATATCTTCATAAATGACTTAGATGAGGGAATAGAAGGGGAACTCATCAAATTTGCAAATGACATTAAGCTGGCAGGAACAGCCAATACCCCAGAAGACAAGCTCAGGATCCAAAAAGATGTTGACAAACTTGAACAATGGGCCCTATCCAACAATATGAATTTTAATGTGGAGAAAAGCAAAGTTGTACATTTAGGCAGGAAAAAGCAAAGGTATAAGTACAAATTAAGAGAGACCTTGGAGTCCTAGTGGATGATCACTTGAATATGAGCCAGCAATGTGCAGCAGCAGCCAAAAAAGCTAATATAATCCTGGGTTACATAAAGAGGCGTAGAATCAAGATCACGTGAAATATTAGTACCACTTTATAAAACTCTAGTAAAACCACACCTGGAATACTGCAATCAATTTTGGTCACCATACTACAAAAAAAAAATGTTAAGACTTTGGAAAAAGTTCAGAGAAGAGCAACTAAGATGATCAAAGGCCTGGAGACTAAAATATGATGAACGGCTGCAGGATCTGTGTCTGGCTAGTCTAAAGAAAATAATTAAGGGTGACATGATAGCAGTATTCCAATATTTGAGGGGCTGCCACAAAGAAGAGGGGGTCAAATTATTCTCCAAAGCACCAGAGGGCAGGAGAGAAGCAACCTGGAATTAAGGAGAAACTTCCTAACAGTGAATACAATTAACCAGTGGAACAGCTTGCCTTCAGAAATCGTGGGTGCTCCATCATTGGAGGTTTTTAAGAAGAGACTAGACAGTCACTTGTTTGAATTAGTAGAGGGTCTTCTGCTTGAGCAGAGGGTTGGGCTAGAAGATTTTGAAGGTCCCTTCTAGCTCTATTCTGATGAAGGAAGGAAGGAAGGAAGGAAGGAAGGAAGGAAGGAAGGAAGGAAGGAAGGAAGGAAGATTCTATTCTATTCTCTTCTATTCTATTCTATTCTATTATTCTATTCTATTCTATCCTATTCTATTCTACTCTACTCTACTCTACTCTACTCTAAGCTACGGGTGCAATCAAGCCTCTGATCACATTTTGTGATGAATATAAACTAGTATTTGTAATGCTAATTAAAAGTGTGATGCAGGTAGTCTTGTGTCACATTCAAAAAATTGGAGAGACTAGTTTAAGCACTATTTTGTGTATCATGCTTTATTGTGTAAAGTCCAAACTCTACTTTTTCTAACATAAAGGAGAACACAAGACATTCTTGTTCTCATGTTCATATAGAAATTAAGAGGATTGTGAGAATCGGTTTACAACCTTTCACAACTTGATGCACTGGAGATGTGTGGGATTGTAATTCCAATTATCTGCAGCCAGCAAAGTGTGTTGGGAGGCAGATTTTGTAGTCCAACAAAAAGACATTGGGTGAATAGTTAGCTGGAGCCAGGAGCTGTTTGGCCATAAGCTCCTTAGATAGGCCTTTACATGCTGTTTTTAAATGCCTCTCCCTTTCTTTAGTACAGTAAGAGTAATACTGATCAATATTAATAGGATTGATATAAAGGTTGCAGAGACCATCAAAGTGCTTTGAAATCTCTAAAACCAACATACAAATTAGGGCACATTTTTCTCCTCGAGATAGGGTGCATTGTTATCTCTCCCATTTTATCTTTGTAACAACTATGTCACAACAACGCAACAGATATTGGTTGGCCCCAAATCACTCAGAAACATTGGCTAAGTGGGTTTGAGCTTGAAGCTGACTAGCAGCTTTCTAAAATACTCTTGGGTGAAATATGCTGTGCTTGGATCATTCTGTGTTCAAAACAGCCAGATCTGTGCAAGGACTGAGGCGTGCGCGTTTCTGTCTGAACGCATTTAGCAATAGCAATAGCACTTAGACTTATATACCGCTTTACAGTGCTTTACAGCCCTCTCTAAGCGGTTCACAGAGTCAGCATATTGCCCCCAACAATCTGGGTCCTCATTTTACCCACCTCGGAAGGATGGAAGGCTGAGTCAACCTTGAGCCGGTGAGATTTGAACCACCGAACTGCAGCTAGCAGTCAGCTGAAGTAGCCTGCAGTACTACACTCTAACCACTGCGCCACCTCAGCTCTTTGGAACACCCAGGAAAAGGGAGGAAAAGGCAAAGACACCTGTGAGGAAAGAGGTGGTGGAAAAATTAGGGAAGAAAGGCAGCAGTGTAAGCCAATTGGATACACCATGTTTGAATTCAACTCTAACCATGATTAAGGCAAGGAAGATACTGCCAAGATTGGTGAGCAGACGCGCAGGGAGTCAGGTGGAAGAGAAGGGCCCAAGTCACTCCAAGCTTGCTGTACTTGCTCTACAAAAGCCTCCAGAATTTGTCTTGGCTGAAATCTGCAACCACTGAGCTGTTGCAGAATTCAATTTACTGAACTCTATGACCTGCATAGCGTAATTCAGCGGAGGGGCCAAAGCAAAACGTTTTCCATCCACAGCACAAAACCCTGGGTTTTTTTTCCCTTTCAGGCATACTTTCATTCTGGCAATAGGAAAAAGGAATGTAACTGTGCAAGTGAAACCTGTAATAGGAATCCAATCAGTACATACCAGTAGGAATCTAGTCTGAAATGGAAAATAACAGATTCAGCATGAAGGAGAGTTTAGCTTTTTGAAAATACATAACAGGTAATCCACGACTTACAATCATAATTGAACCCAAACTTTCTGTTGCTAGGCAAGACAGTTATTAAGTGAATTTTGCCCAATGTTATGACCTTTCTTGCCACCGTTGTTAAGTGAATCAATGCTGATGTTAAGAACACAGTTGTTAAGTGAATCTGGCTTCCCCATTGGCTTTGTTTGTCAGAAGATTGCAGAGGATGATCACATGACCCTGGGATACTGCAATATATGCCAGTTGCCAAGCGTCTGAATTTTGATCACATGGTCACGGACATGCTGCAATGGTCATAAGTGTGAAAAATGGTCATAAGTCACTTTTTTCAGTGCTGTTGTAACTTCATACAATCACTAAATGAATGGTTGTAAGTTGGGCACTATCTGTGTGGCATTCTTTGCCTGTCAAAAGAAACAATTCTAACAAATTTAAGTTGCAACATTGGTTCAGTGGTTTTGATATTAAAAAAAAACATTTGCTGATCAAAATGACCACAGGCTCTGGATCGTGAGGAAAAGGCTATACAACAAATGCAAAGTATGTGTGCTGCTTAATTTGAATTTAAATCAATCCTGGCCTGGCAAATTGCTTGCAAAGAGTGTTATGAATGGAGGTGCGGCAGGATAAAAAGTCTCCCATGCAAATATCCTCAATGAAATGCCACCACAATAAAGAACAAAAGACTAATATGTCTGTCAAGCTTGTCTGAAGCTTTTTTTAAAATTAATTGACATGATGCTTTGCTATTTCTTACTGGAAGTAGTTACCATGGGAACTATAAATGAGCTCAGTCGGTGGTTTATGTTTTAATCAACTGTGATGACTATACTAAATTACTGATCATTTTAAACAAGAAGGACGCCCATCAGTTACACCGATTATAAGTTCAGGGTCTTCTATTCAGGAACTTGTGGCTGTTGTCCTAGATGGGTAGCAAATTCTGTGGGGAAGCATTTCTGTAGTGATTACTGGTGCTCCAATTATCTGTTTATCCTTACTGTTAAAGTGAGGGGTGCTCAGTCTCCCTAGTTTTATTGGTGCATCCCAATCCCAACTAGCTGAAGGTTAGTCCTTCTCAGCTTTCCCGATATTTGTTCATTTCACCTCACCGCTATTAACACAGAAATAAGCCTATATTGCCGACTTTCCATTTAAATCCCACAAGGGTGTAGCAAAGCTAGCCACAAGTTATTTAAAACGGAAAATATACCTTTCGGTCAAGCTTGCTTCCTTGTGAGTAAAAGACACAGAGGTTATGCTTTCATTACCATAATAAACAAGAAATTGCTAGTTTTGGAATATGCACCAACTCTTACAGAACACGGCTTGTGCGGGTAGTCCTCAACTTACAACCATTTGTTTAGTGTCCATTCGAAGTTACCATGTCAAAGAAAAAAAGTGACTTTTGACCAGTTTTTGCACTTAACGACCATTGCAGCATCCCCATGGTCACGTGATCAACTGGCTCATTTATGACGGTTGCAGTGTCCTGGGGTCCTGTGATCCCCATTTGTAGCCTTCCCAGCTGGCATCTAACAAGCAAACTCAACGGGGGAAGCTAGATTCATTGAACAATTATATGATTCACTTAACTGCAGTGATTCGTTTAACATCTGTGGCAAAAAAAAAGGTTGCAAAATGTGGCAAAACTCACTTAACATCAGTCTTGTTTAGCAATGAAAATTTTGGGCTCATTTATGGTTGTAAGTTAAGGACTACCTGGTTTTCGTTGGATAGCTAGGAGCTATCCATGGTACTAATGGGATTAACCTAAAGCAGCATTTCTTAAACTTTTTGCTCTGCGTACTTTAAACCATTATGGAGGACTCTAATTACTTTTAACAATTATGGAGGCTTTTGTTTGTATGGGTTACAGTTATCAATATTTACCACATTAAAAATTAAAGTGGATACATTCACTGCCGCTGCCAGTTCTCACGGTTGTTTGATGGCATTTTAATATTGTATTGTATTTGAAGATCGGCTGTCAAATCATTTTAATCATGTGGCTATCTGAGAGGATGTTGGGAGACATGCAGGGGTTCTTGGACCACACTCTGAGAAACACCGGCCTTGGGCAACTTTAGTTCTGCCAGGGAGCATACTTCAATTTTATCAAGCCAAAGGATGTACTCATATGGATGCTTTTCAAGGTGAGCTTAAAATACATTTGGTATGTATTTTGGTACGTCTGAAATTTTACCACTCCCACCATGTGGTGGGTTTATAGTATATGTGTTCTCAGGTATTTAGTTATCTAAGAGTCAGCTTCCTAAGTGACCTCCAGCAAATCTCTCTGAAGCCAATTTCCACAGTTATGAGTGGAATATAATAAGTCTTGTCTTTCTATGTTTCCTTGTCAGGTAGCCTGTTAATATATATTTTAGTATCTCAGCTAGATTCATTTTTATTTTTGGCTTTGCTAGCTGGGCTAATGAGCAACAGAGGCTAATTCGATTCTCATGGCTTTCAGTATCTCTTCCCTAAAATCCAGTGAGTTTCAACATGAGAGGTTGACACAATGACATCTGGAGTAGCTGGGTGTCATGTCCTCTAAATCAATTGGTATGGCAAGTCCTAGCGTTCTCAGCAACACTGGATGGAAAAATTGGAAAGCTGCAGTTCAAGACCCATAGAAAATACCCCCCCTCCCTCCCTCCCTCCCTCCTTCTCTTTCTTTCCTTTCTTTCTTTTCTTTCTTTCTTTCTTTCTTTCTTTCTTTCTTTCTTTTTCTTTCTTTCTTTTTTTCTTTCTTTGATTTTTTAATAATATATTTGTAATTTCC
>QLTV01003388.1:5077697-5109356 GCA_003457575.1 Thermophis baileyi
TATATGACAGCTTGCACAATATTCTCTAATTCCGCTGCATTGTGACTTGGCAGAAATGTACCTGTGTTTCCCCTGTTCTCCATATCTGTATGTGATCACATCAATTAAAACTGTTGGAAACTGGACTCATGTAGCATGTCAGAACAAACTACTATTACTACCAGTACTTAATAAAGTATAATCCAAAAACATGAAGCTTTAGCTCTGAAGATTAGCTCTGAGCTACAGGAAACCAAGATGCTTATGACCTTGCAGATCTGGTCTATAATCCACGGCAGCCATTTTCTTTGCACAGTTGGACCAATAGGAAAATTAAACTGTTGCTACCTAATTTATCTTACATGCACATCCCATTTTGCATGATTAATTATTTCTAGTCTTATGTAATTTATATAATACTGGACTATTGTGTATCATTATGAAGTAGCTCAGTCCAGAGAACTGCAACAGCCAGCCTTTCATTTTAAAAGACGGTTAGTAAAATATGTCTCTGAACAAATTAAATAGGGAAGAAATGTGTTTGTGGGTGTATAAACATGTATATGAATTATTTTAGAAATAATCTCATGTTGTTCCCCCAAGAATTCTGGGAACTGTGAAGTGTGTTGGAAACTCTGTTTATGAACCCAAACGCCTCTCACAAAGACTGTTGCCAGGACTGATGGGGAGAGGGAAAGATTATAAAAACCATTTTTAGTCGATGATGTAAATACATATTGAATAGCTAATTTGATCAACATGATAAATAGAGAAAAACACAGAAAAACTTGTAATATCTCATTTTTTTAAGGTAACTTTTTGGATAAAACACAGCACGTAATCAGAAAATTCTCTTTTACTCATAGTTCATTAACAATATGTTGGGGCAGTCCCTCTGGAAGTATTTTCCAAAGAGGGCAACAGGAATCTTTAAGAAGCTACTATCCTGTGTACTCGTGTGATCACTGAAATTAAAAGGTAATTTCATTTATTAATAACAGGGAGTTAGACTAGGGAGAAGAGGGTCCTTAAGAGGCCTAGATTCCTGAGCTATGAAGAGATTTAAAGGTTACTACACAACTCGTGATTCATTGGGCCATTCTTTCAGAGATATTTCCTTACATAAACAGACAAACGGAATGACCACACCCAGATTGCTCTTGTCAAGGTGCACTTGAAGGCAAATAATGGATGGCTCTCTCTCATGAATCTAAAATCCAAGTATCGACACAACAACAACTTCAGTGTATCTGCCTGTCAAATACTGTGTGATTTGGCCTTCTCTGTTCAATGCAAAAAAAATGGCCTTATCACTCCCCCTCATGGCATACTTGATGATGTATCTGATGGGTTTGACAGATGAGCATATTTCTACACTGAGATGACAACTGAATGCCTTCAATGGTCGTGCATTATAAGGTACTACCACCCATTGAGAAGTTATAGTTTGATCCTGCTTGACGTCCTTTAAATCCTCCCATTTCTGAACACCTCCTGTAGGTAGCATATGAATCACCACCACACTTTGTATGCTCATTGAACGGCTTAGGCTTCCTCTTATTGCATGCACCATTTCCCCAAAATGCTGAGTTTCTGCTACAATACAGTCTATGAATCATATGCTTCAATGCCCAATTCTGAAGCTCGGAATCTTTGTTTGGATCTAGTATTTCAGTTTGCACAAATGTATCATAACCTTGTGCTTCTTTTATCACTCCACAGCAGACAGTGCAAATGAGGCAGACCCTGCTTTTGGTATTCCACACTTAGTACCAATAGTTTTTTGTTCATCATTTGGCGATGGTGGTGCCAGCCATCATCTCCAAGAGGAAATAAAATATGTATTGAAAGCTGTATTAGGAACAATGGGACTGTGAAATTATTTGCAAATCACCTTCTAGTTCTTTCAACATAATGTGCCATGATGTTGATGAAGTTTTAGTATTGCTTAGTATAATAATGGTGACCTCATTAACAATTAGTGCATTAAATCTTCTCTTATGTTCAAGTGATGATCTCCGGTTAGAATCAGTGACAACGGAAGTGCAGTGACAATGCATTTTAGGGGGTTTATTATGGTACTAATTTCTCCAACAATACAACAGTCTCAGGTTGAATTCCATCATTGTGGAGTATACCTATTCTCAGTTCTATTCTGTCTTGAGGATCCATGAAATAATTTGAAGGTTCTGTCTTAGGCCCAGTACTCTTCAACATCTTTGTAAATGATTTAGATGAAAGGATAGAAGAGGACCTCATCAAATTTGCAGATGACACCAATCTGGGGGGAATAGTCAACACTTAAGAAGATAGACTCAATATAGAGAAGGATCTTGAGAGACATGAACACTGGGCTTTATCCAACAAAAGGCAATTCAGTAGTGGGAAAAGTAAGTTCTTAGACTTAGGCACAAAAAACCAAATGCAATGGTATAGAATAGCTGGTACCTGGCTCAACAGTAGTCACAGTGAGAAGAATCCAGGTGTCCTAGTGGACTATCACTTAAATATGAGCCAGCAGTATGTTGCAGCTGCCAAAAAAGCCAATGCAGTCCTAAGCTGCATCAACAGAGGGATGATATCAAGATGAAGTGATAGTAACATTTTATTCTGTACTGGTAAGACCACACTTGGCATACTATGTCCAGTTCTGATCACCAAAATATAAAAAAGATGTTGAGATTCCAGAAAGAGTGCAGAGAAGAGTAGCAAAGGTGATAAGAGGCCTGGAGGCTAAACTGTATGATGAATGGTTGCGGCAACTAAGTATGTCTATTCTAATGAACAGAATGACTAGGGGGTGATATGATAGCAGTCTTCTAATATTTGAGGGGCTGTCACAGAGAAGAGGGGGCAGGACAAGGAGTAACGGGTAAAAATTATTAAAAAGAGAACCAACCTAAAACTAAGGAGAAATTTCTTGTCAGTGAGAAACATTAACCAGTGGAACAGCTTGCCTCCAGAGATTATGGGTGCTCCATCACTGGAGGTGTTCAAAGAAGAGATTGAACAGCCATTTGACTGAAATGGTATAGGGCCGTGATGGCGAACCTATGGCATGCATGCCACAGGTGGCACACAGAGCCATATCTGAGGGCACGCAAGGCATTGCCCTATGTCAGCTCCAGCACGCATGTGCGCACTGGCCAGCTGATTTTTGGCCTTCCAGAGTGCGGGGGGAGACCGTTTTCACCCTCCCCAGGCTTCAGGAAAGCCTCCGGAGCCTGTGGATGGCGAAAAACGGGCCCAACGGGCCTACTGGAAGTTCGGAAATGAACTTCCAGTTGGGCCATTGGGTCCGTTTTTCGCCTTCCCCAGGCTTCAGAAGGCTTTCCTGAAGCCTGGGGGGGGCGAAAAACGGCCCAACGGGCCTACTGGAAGTTCGTTTCTGAACTTCAGGTAGGCCCGTTGGGCCTGTTTTTCGCCATCCACAGAGTCCGGAGGCTTCAGTAAGGCCTGCACGCATGCGCGGGGGGGGGGCAGTGCGGGGGGGGGTTGTGTGCACATGCATAGAGGGAGGACATTGCATTATGGGTGTGGGCACACGCACGCACGCTATCGCCCGCACGCGCACCCTTTTGGCACCCGAGCAAAAAAAGGTTCACCATCACTGGTATAGGGTCTCCTAATCGAGCAGGGGGTTGAACTAGAAGTCCTCCAAAGTCCCTCCCAACCCTGTTATTCTATGTTATTGTAAGAACTGAAGCAACCACAACTTCCCCAAATTTCAATCCCTTGGGAGTCATGGGTTCCAAATTTTGGATACATTATGTGAGTTAGCCAAACTGAGGTGCCTTAGTTCAAAAACTGTTGTCCTGTGATGCACTGTTTTATCCAGGTAAAGTCATGACAAGAGTTTTAGTAGCATGTGGATGATTAGCCATTGTGTTTTATGCCAGGAAACTCTTTTCAGTATAGTTAGAATATGAGAAAAACCTCATATTCATATTGTGAATAGTATCTTTTATCTAATTGTTCTTTAGTGTTTTCCTCGTTAATGCTTCCTTTTTATTATCAATATGGATAGAATGTTTATTATTTCTGGCTTGTTCCAAATGCTTCATCTATATTTCTAAATTCCTTGCTTCATCCCTCTCAGGAACACTTCACAATTGACTATTTCCTACATATGTAGGATGTGCGACAAATATCCATGTGTTTATTTTGTTGTATTTTGCTGCTATAGCTTTCAATCCTGCACCAAACTGCCCGAGTGGGAACGTTGCAGATATTTGATCATTTTTGATGGTGAGCTGGCATCTCTGCATACTGCACCCTGTCCCAGATTTCATGCTGTGCACCTACAATAAATCAGATCCATCCAGCATGGCCTGGGCTCAGAATTGGTAGCCCAGAAAGATCTAGAAAATAACATAATTGCCAGGGACCTTGGAGGTCTTCTAGTCCAACCTCCTGCACAAGCGGAGACCCTATACCATTTCAGACAAATGTCTGTCCAGTCTCTCCTCCAGTGATGGAGCACCCCAACCTCTGAAGGCAACCTGGTTAATTCTTCTAACTGGCAGGAAATTTCTCCTTAGTTCTAGGTTGCTTCTCTCCTTGATTAGTTTCCATCCACTGCTTCTTGTCTTGCTTTCCAGTGCTTTGGAAAATAGGCTGACCCCCTCTTCTTTGTGGCAGACCTTCAAATATTGGAACACTGCTATCATGTCACCCCAGTCCTTCTTTTCACTAGACTAGACATACCCAATTCATGCAACCGTTCTTCATGTTTTAGCCTCCAGCCCCCTAATGATCTTTATTGCTCTTTTCTGCACTCTTTCCAGAGTCTCAACATCTTTTTTATAATATGGTGAAATTCAAGTTCTTGCCCCACACTACCAATCTCAGTTTAAGAATCTCAGGAACTAAAACTGGGTAAGACCTACTTAATGTTTTACTGTATTACCAACAGAGTTCAAAATACAGGACTGTTAAGGAAACCTTCACACTGATCCACTGCTTTCCAAACATCTTTGAACTCAGGTAATATAATTCCCAATTTATATAATCATTTTTCTCATTATGGAATAGGTACCATCCATTAGTCCTTGAATGAACAGAATGCTTGCAGAAATAATTACACTGGAACAGTCAATCTAAGTGATTATTAAAGCAACTCTAGACAAAATAGCAAAATAATGTTTCTCAGCAGTCCTGGTATCAACAATGCATGAGCAGACCAATGAGAAAAAGCCTAACAAAATCTTGTCCCTGTTTGGTCATGAAATATTTACCACTTTTGAGTTTGACATGTTTATGACACATAACTATATACATACACACATATACATTTACATTCATATACATACATACATACATACATACACATATACATATACATATATACATATACAACAAAGCAAGCAAAGCAGCATTGATAGACATTTTCATCAGCTGATAGAATTAATTTTCTCAGTCAGAATTCTTTAAAAAAAACTTTTAATAACTTTTCATAGGCATTAGAACTTGCACATTTAGTGATTCAAAACAAGTATTTGGAATCTTGTACAAGTTTAATCAAGGCATCACTCAGGCATTCCACAAAATAGCTCTTCTCCCCCCCCACACACACACAATCTAGAGCCTGAAAAAGAGATCCAGTTGTTTTAAAAATTGACTTATTGTAATCAACTCTTAAAGTAGCTGCAACTTTTTTTTCACTCTACTCTACTGCAAAGGACACTCAAAAGATGTGACCGCTTTAATGAGATTTAATAATTTAAAGAGATGCAGTGTTCATGCTTCTGCAGAATCCAAGTATTTATTCCTAACCTTTCTTGGAGCATGTACAGCCCCAAAAACATTTCAGCATAACATTTCCAAAAATAAAGTGGGACTGTCTGCACCAACTTGAAGTTCCAGTGGTTTTCCATTGCTCCTGGGAAAGTTAATGACATGTGTGTTTTATGTCCTAGAGAAGGTAGACTCAGATGCCATGAATTAGTTAACTAAAAACTAAATGAATTCCCCCTTGATTTCCAAGCAGGGGGCAAAAGCATGAATACAAATGGAGATTTCAGATCATTCCCTTGTACATGAAATTAGATTTCCTGCATTATTCGTGTTGTAGTTGCTACTACATGATTATGATCTAATTCCAAGTTTAGGTATGTGTTGTGAAACTCCTTCTTTAGCCATCTCAGCAATGGCCTCCACAATGTAATCTTGAAAGATGCTATACTGCTAGAAACCTGGTGGGTGAGCCCCCGGGGACCTCCCTCTGCCAAGACCTATAATTTACTGGCATTCAGAGACCCAGTTAAAATATTTTCTCATTGTTAACTCTTAGCCATGACGGCGGCTAAGATATATATTGGAGTGTACTGGTTCACAGCTCCTGCACATATACTACAAATATCTATATCCTCAGGCTATGTTTTTATTTATTTTGTACCTTTCAATTAGTTGAGGTCTGGCAACTGCCTGGACTAGTCCCTGCAGTTTTCATGGCAAGATTTTGGAACTGGTTTGCCCTTACCTCCTTCCTAGGTTTGAGAGTCCCAAAGTCACCCAGCTGGCTTTGTGCATCTGATTGGAACTAGAACTCACAGTCTCCCAGTTTCTAGCCTGGGGCTTTAACCACTGCACCAAACTGGCTTTGTGCTTTTAATAATCACGGTCAAATGTAGCACCCATTCTATCCTCCTCAGCTCATGTGAATAGAGATGCCATCTCTCACTGACGGCACTTGCCTGCCTCTTTGGGTCTGTTCTGGGGCAGATGTGCTGGAATCCAAAAAGGTCTGAAAAGTTATCATCAAAGTAATATTCTCTCTCCACGAGCTTTTATTTTTTAAGTAATCATTGTTTGATC
Organism: Thermophis baileyi; assembly: GCA_003457575.1. NCBI lineage: Eukaryota > Metazoa > Chordata > Lepidosauria > Squamata > Dipsadidae > Thermophis > Thermophis baileyi. Next base: position 5,084,493 of record QLTV01003388.1, read on the forward strand.
AAATAACAGACTGTCAGGCAACAAAGGGCTGTAACTAAATATAACCTGGCTTGTAAAATCTCTAGTGGGGATTGGGACCTGTCACATTTTTCTGCCGTATGTATTATTTACTGTAGACTGAAAGTGGAGTTTATTAATAATTCTCTGCGTGTTTTGTTCTACAGATAGGATATTTCTTCAGCAATTTGTTCTTGCTCCTTGGGTGACTTCAATAAAAATTGGATTTTGTGTTCTTTGCAAGTAGGAAGGTGTGCATTTTAGAAGAACAAGAGCAAGGCTGACTCTAGAAGGGAAGCATCTGCATTACGGCAAGAAATATATGCAGGAAAAAAAAGGGTGCCAGCTCTCATGCAAGCACAGCCCCTCTCTAAATATTATTTAAAGCAGGGGTGTCCAACCTTGGCAACTTTAAGACTCGTGGACTTCAACTCTCAGAATTCCCCAGCCAGCATGGAAGAGTTGAAGTCCACATGTCATAAAGTTCCCAAGGTTGGACACCCCTGTTTTAAAGCAATTGTTGTGTCCAGAGTCTATGCAAACAAACAAACAAACAAAAAAAAAAACCGCTGTATCCCTTAGCAAAGCAAACTGAACTGAAACCTGACATATTATGGATCCTTAAAGTTACCTCTGGACTATTTTCAGCAAGTGTCCCTCTGTGCCCCAATACTGAACTTCTGTTCTCAATAACCATGGACAGCCGCTGTCCGTGATTCTCTAGCCTCTGCACCAAACATCTACTCATCTATTTAATGAACCAAAGAGTGATATTCTTCCTGACAAAAGATTACTAGAAATGAAATGGGTGGTTTAGGTGTTTCAGGAACAAAGCCAGCAAGGGTCTTTTTTATGAGGTAAACAGTTACCCAACACTTTTCAAAACAGAAAAATAAAGAAGGGCGGAGCTATCTCAGCTCGTATCTTCTGAACGTAAAGTCTGTTTCCAACAGGCTTTGCTTTCTCGCCAGTTTTGGCATCCTCACCGAAGGAACCAGAAGCAAATTCACCCCTTACTGAAGTGCTCCTGTGAGGAAAGGCATTCGGTTTATGGATGTGGGACCAAGACTAAAATGCATTAGTGAAAAATATGCTTCCAATTTTTCTCTAAAAACAAAATCCGTATTTCAAATGAAGTACTTTATTATGCATTCAACAAACAATTCTCTTTCTAGTTGTTAAGGCGACCATCTGGTTAAGCTAAAAAGTAAATTGAGCAGATAGAATTAGAATTCCAATTTTTTTAAAATTATTGAGGCAGGAAGCGGGGGGGGACACAGAGGGCTTTCACAACAGACCTTGCAATCCATCAACTTTGGCTTAAAAGGGGGCTCAACTGCCAGGATGCAGTCCCGTTTAAACTATTGAAGGAGGCTAAACCTAGAATTAAATTTATATGTGTGGAAATGGCTTCCCCCAAAGAGTCTTACCATCTTTCACCGTTAGAATATATGCACAATAATGAGCATCTTTCATACTGTAGCTCCTTCCAGCAACGCTGCCTGGAAGCTAGAATTCATAGGTGCAATCTATTTTCATTGTCCAATGGACCCTCATGCAAGGTTTTAAACTGAATTATTGTCACCAGTATTTTAATCACTGCTTTGAAACAGAATGTATCGATTCCCTTAAAGAAAAAAAATACCCTGCAGTTATTTGCAGAACTGAAAACCAAGGAATGGTTTTAAAAAGAACCTAAGAGCAGAGGCACTTTGCAGAGAATCGGTAGAATATTTTGATAACCTCCTGCTTTCAATCCAAATATGACATCCATACTTTTCACAAATCCCATTTAACTTACAAGAATGCAGATCATGTTCTAGGAAAGGATGACCTCGTGCATAAGGAAACCATCAGTAAAACCAGTCCATTAGTGATACCATCTGTGGGCAACAGGGACTCAGGCACTGTCTCTGTATGTTGTATGAACTGGACCAGCACATGATTGATTGATTTGGACATCATGTGTTACATGAATACAATAATTGCATTCCAATTCCAGCTGTAATTCTCAGCAAGGAGGCTGCATGAAATATTGATTTCCCATTAGCTTACTTCAGTATCCTATCAACCTGAGGCTCAAATCAAGATTTTCTGACAGGTTGGAGTAGACTTAGACAGGGAGGAATTTCATCACTTTTATATAAACATAGCCCCACCCCTGAATGTTGACTGGTTAGGACAGGAGGGCACTATTGTCCTTTGACAGCTGAGGCAATGGTTAGAGCGTCCAACTAGGAAAATATGGGTTCAACCCCCCTCCCCCACAAACCATGAACATCACTGAGGTGATTTGGGATTAGGTACAACATCTTTCTAAGAATAAATGCCAGAAGTGGGAGGAGTATATACAGCCTCAGCTCCCTGGAAGGGAATTGAAATAATAATAAGTAGAACAAATAGATTAGTTAAAATGATACAATAATTTCCCTAGGCCTGAAGATTGATTAGGAGGCCTTTCATGAAATCAACAAGGGTAGTTTTTTTTCACTGGCCAAATCATGGCCTTCCTGTTAAAATAATAGGTAGTTTCCCCACTTCCCCATAACTGAAGAAGTGGTTATTGCACAACAGCAAGGAAGAAGCTTGCCTATGCTAAGAACCACCTGAAAAAAACACCTCTCTTCTCCCTCTACTTGAATAAAGGGATAGGAATAAAAGATTACATCTTTGGAAAATAGAAGCACGAATAGAATATCAGGAATTTAAATATCAAGAGAAAGCCTGAGACTCTTCAATAGGGTACAGTGTGAGGATTAAAGTTTCTGGAAACTTGGCTTGCTTCTCTATCACCTGTGAATGTTAATGACACCTCTAAACTGCAAACATCTCCACAGCCAAATATTTCTTGCCTCCTGAAAACAGATTTGCATCCTGAGAAATGCACCATATTTGGTGTCATAGATCTCACAGGCCACCCACTGTCTCCTTACAATTTTTAAGGCAGGAAACTGAAATATTATTAACTCCCTCCTTCTCCCAGATTATGCTGAATAGTCTTCAGTCCCAATTTTTAGCAGCCAGCTGAATAAAAAAGAAAGCCATTTTCTAGGCACTCAGCCACAGGAATAGTGTAGAGTGTCTTTCAATAAGACTGACAAATCTATTCCGCAGGTTAGTCTCTGTCCAATGAAATCCATCTGGCATTTTTAAAATTTGCTCTTCTCACACATTGTCAAACATTGATTGAAATTTCCCAAACCAATATCTTGGACTATGGAGCTCATCTGGGCCTCTGCCTTTTTCAATTTTAGTTAATTAATTTAATTTTGTCAATTAGTTGAGATTTAAAATCAGGAGGAACACTAAAGACTTATTGTCATGATACATTTTCTACAGAAAAATGATTAGATACCACAAACTTTGGATCTTTTCACTGTTGCTGAAATATTATATTACAGGTAGTCCTCAACTTATAACCATTTGTTTAGTGACCAAAGTTACAATGGCACTGAAAAAGTGACTTACGACCATTTTTCACACTTACAACCATTGCAGCATCCCCCTAATCAAAATTCGGAAGCCTGGCAACTGCCAGGACTCATATTTATGATGGTCGCAGTGTCCTCGGGTCATGTGATCACTTTTGCAACCTTCTGATAAGCAAAGTCAACAGGGAAACCAAATTCAGTTAACCATGTTACCAACTTAACAACTGTGGAGATTCACTTAGCAACTGTGGAAAGAAAGGTTGTAAAATGAGGCAAAATTCACCTAACAACTGACTTTACTTAGCAACAAGTCAAGGACTAGCTGTAGTCCATATGCAAGTCAAATCCAGCATATTCATAACTGCTAAATTTAAATTTCATTAACCCTGCAAATTTCAGTTATTAAGACTACATTAATATATTTTTGCACCTGTACTGCATTACTCTATCTGATGATGGGGATTTTTTTTAAAAAAAATTAATAGTCCTGGACATGGGCAGCTGGTGTTTTCCTTTTCAAATAGCCCTTGAAAGACAGCAAAAGCAGCTGTGCTTCCTTGCCTCTCAAAGAGGATTTTCCATTTTAAAAAACTTCAAAAAAAAAAAAAAGAAAGAAAGAAAGAAAAAAGAAAGAAGGAAAGAAAGAAAGAAATGGTAAACCAGCCCTGGGGACACCTCATACCATTTCAAATTTAAACTGAAATCTTGTAATTTTAGAAAATTCCATTTCCATTTAAATCAAAATCAAATTGGGTCCCTAACTTACAAATTAGGATGAAATAATGAATCCACCTTTTTTGATAGACCAGAGACCAATATCTGAGATCAAGCATTGCTCTTGATAAATAATGAATTTTCATACAATGTCAAAATTCACAATACTGTAGCCAGAAATATCATCTTATTTCCTTTTGATATTGCCACATGCCCTTTGAAAATAAAGGCCCTTTCAAATCCTCCTCCTCATCCCTTCCTGTACTTACAGAACAGATTTTTAAAAATAACAGAGTTGGAAGGGACCTTGGAGGTCTTCTAGTCCAACCCTCTGCTCAAGCAGGAGACCCTCTACCATTTCAGACAAATGACTGTCCAATCTCTTCTTTAAAACCTCCATTGTTGGAGCATTCACAACTTCTGAAGGCAAGTCATTCCATTGATTAATTGCTCTAACTGTCAGGAAATTTCTCCTTAGTTCTAGGTTGCTTCTCTCCTTGATTCATTTCCATCCATTGCTTCTTCTCTTGCCTTCAAGTGCTTTGGAAGGCAGGACAAGAAACAGTGGATGGAAAAATTGGATTGGATGGACAGAAACAATGGATGGAAATTACTTTCAGGATTTTAGCAATGATATTTAATACAACTATCTTTTGGAATGCTTTGCTCACTATACGTATACCTGACTGAATACAGGGGTAGCAATAGCAATAGCAATAGCAGTTAGACTTATATACTGCTTCATAGTGCTTTACAGCCCTCTCTAAGTGGTTTACAGAGTTAGCATATTGCCCCCAACAATCTGGGTCCTCATTTTACCCACCTCAGAAGGATGGAAGGCTGAGTCAACCTTGAACCGGTGAGATTTGAACCGCCGAACTGCAGCTAGCAGTCAGCTGAAGTAGCCTGCAGTGCTGCACTCTAATCACTGAGCCACCTTGGCACTCATCATTAATTGGTTCTCAGAGGTGTGATGATACCAAAAATTATGAGCACCAAATTTTCCCATAAAGAATAATGTAGTGAATGTCAAGGCAGCCAACACCTACAAGTTCAAGTTTGTGCACTGACTACCAAACAAACGATGAATACTGGGACAAAATTTTCACATTAAAATGCAGAGTATCAAATTCACTGAGTTTCAAAGTAGTTGAGTACCTTATTTGATTCTGCAGGGAAAGCTCTATTCTACATCCAGTCATTGAGGAAGGCATACTACATTCGGCTATGGGAAAGAGCCTGCTCTGTAATCTTGAAAGCTCTTTCTCAAAAGCCAGCCTGGCATGGCCACGGTCTACCTTTTGATACCCAAGAAATATTTTAATTAAATCATGGTGGACTTTTTTCAAGGTTTTAATGGGGGGGGGAAACTATTCATATTCTGAAGGTCATTGATAACAGTTCCCTTAGTGAAAGGAAGAAAGGTAAGAGAGAAATAAGATTACCCCAAAGGAAATGCAAACATAATAGAAATTTAACAGCCTTGGCTGAGCCTGAATTCTCTAACTCTGCACTTAAAAGTACCTTTTTTACTGAGCTTTAGAGATGGAAATATTTTATTAGTGTTTCGTTTCTCTTCCCCAGCAACAGTCTGTGCTTCTAGTTAGCCAAAAGGAGGATCTAAAATGTTACATAAATGTAAAAGTGGGAAAATCAGCTAGGAAAAATGTTTAGGGGAAGCAACTGTTATACATCATCGCTATAGAGATAAAGTTCTGCTCACAATATTGGTAAAGCTTATGAGCAAAGGATCACAGTTCCTTTCCTGCATGTTACCCTAGTCCAGGGGTCTGCAACCTTAAACACTCAAGGAGCCACTTGGACCCGTTTCCCACAGAAAAGAAAACACTGGGAGCCACAAAACCTGGGTGGGTGTGGCCAACTCAACATCACTCCCACCCAGTCACATGACCCGCCCCAGCCACGCCTCCCCAGGTTTTGTGGCTCTGGGTGTTTCCTGTGGGAAATGGGTCTCTCTCTCTCTCTTTTTTTTTTCCCCTCTCCCTTCCTCTCTTCCTTGCTTCCTTCCTTCCTTCCTTTCTCTCTCCTTCTCCCAATTTTTCCCTTTTCCCTCTCTCATTTCTCCTCCCCCTTCTCTCTCTGTTTCCCTTTTCCCTCTCTCATTCTTTCCCTCCAGCTCTCTCATTTCTCTCTCCCTCTCCCTTCTCTCATTTGTTTCTCTTTTTCCTCTCTCTCATTCTCTCGCTCCATTATTTTCTCATTTCTTTCTTTTCTCCCCTTTTCTCTCTCTCTCTCTTCCCCCCCTTTCCCTCCCTCTCTCCCCCCCTCTCTCTCGTGTGTGTGTGTGTGTGTGTGCTCCCTCTTGAACCATTTCCCAAAACAGGCAAGGGTTGGGGTTTTTTTTTTTTCTGATTTTCTTCTTCTTTGGGTGCTTTTTACCATATGATTTAAAATCAAGAGTCATTTCAGGTTCCCAGATACTTTTTTTTTCTTCTTTTTCCCTTCCCCCACCTCTTCCACTGTTGGGGTTTTTTTTTTTTCTGCTGTTCTTTCTTCTTCTTCTTTGGGTGCTTTTTACCATATGATTTAAAATCAAGAGTCATTTCAGGTTCCCAAATAAATGAAGCGAGAAGGCAAGGGCGACGGCGGGGATGGAGACTCACTCCAAACGAGAGGGAAGCGACCCTATACTTGCCTCTCATCTCGCGGAGGCTTCTCCCGGTGCTTCTTAGTCTTGCCCGCACCTCTCCGCCCCGAGACACTGGCCCGGCCTGGCTGCGGCAGATGCTCCGTGTTGTAATGGGCTCCAGGAGGAGGAGAGGACGCCGTCTCCCCCATTGTGAAGAGTGCACTAAATCTAACTGCTGCACACAGTGCTTTGCGCAGCAGTTAAATGGGCTCTCGGAGGAGGAGGGGATGCAGTCTCCCCCATTGTGAAGCACGCTTTCGCTGTGCTCCGCAAGGTGCTGCAAGAGCAGCGGGCAGGCCATGGAGGAGGTATTGGGTCTTTCTCCCACCCCACTACAAAGGAAAGCCAGCCAGGCTTCTCCTTCCCTCCTACCCTTCCCCCTTCCCCCTGCTCCCTTCCCCCCACTCAATCCTACTTCGGGACAGAGGAGCGCACACTGGAAATGCGTGTTGGGGCGACGTTGGAGCGCATCTTCTGACCCTCCAGCGCTCGCCTCCAACTCTTCATGCTCGAGGCCCAGCTTGCTGAGGGGAGGAGCAGCCCTGACGCCTCTGCTGCCCCACCCCCGGCCCCAGCCATTGCTGCCCGGGGAAGGTACAGGCAACAGAAAACGAGCAAAAACATAGCTCTCAGGAGCTGAGATCGGGGAAGGCACAGGCAACAGAAAGCGGCGGGTTTCAAAGGCGGCAGCTCGCGTCTGGATGTGCCGAACAGCGTCCCGCTGCGAGAGCCGGGTCATGCCTCTCCACTGTCCAACTGGCCAATGGGGATGCTTCTGCCAGGCCATCTCTCCCTCCTGCCGGGCTGTTGTGCTCGGCGCTTGGCGGGGGAGGGGAACGCCACCCTCTTCTTTCTCTTGGCCCCGCCGACAAGGGAGGAGGAAGGCCAGGCTTGGGGTATGGCCCCCACCCTGCAATATCCGTCCCTGCCATTCTCTCCCAGCCCTCTGTGCTGGCGGCAACAGCAAATGTACTGCGACAAAGGCAGAATGCTGTTGCCACGCAAAGGCAAATGCAGGGGCTCTTTGCTCCCGCACTAAGGCTCCGGCCATGCCACCACCGTAACAGGGCGACAGCTCTTTCATCCCTCTGCTGTGATAAGGCCACAGGGAGTTGCAGCAGAGGGCCCAAAGAGCCACATGCGGCTCCAGAGCCGCAGGTTGCAGACCCCTGCCCTAGATAATTGCAACCAGCTTCCAAATGAAGCTAATTTGGGATACATTCTCTGTCTGCACTCTGTCTGCACTTAAAGTCTCAATGCATTTGATGGGCTTCTTCCCCAGTATGTACATGGTTGCTTCTGCCATAGTCTACCATTATTTTTCAGTGCAAGCAATTCTCTGCCACCCCCTATTTTTCTCCAATACCAGTTTCTATTCCAAATTACAAATATTGTTCCTCTGTTGCTTACCAGGTGTTCAGCAAAATAGCATTCTGAGCAGTTATTTTAGTGCAGGGATGTCCAATCTTATCAACTTTAAGACCTGTGGACTTCAACTCTCAGAATTCCCCAGCCAGCACTGGGAGTTGAAGTCCACAAGTCTTAAAGTTGCCAACTTTGGACATCCCTATTCTAATGAGAGAAGCATGGAAAATGTCTTAGACTTGATGTCCATCTGCTAACTGCTCCTGTGCATCAACAGTTCTTGTATAGCTTTTCTCAAAATAAAAGAATAACAGAGTAACAGAGTTGGAATGGACCTTGGAGGTCTTCTAGTCCAGCCAGGCAGGAAACCCTATACATTTCAGACAATGGTTGTCCAATCTCTTCTTGAAAACTTCCAGTGTTGGAGCACCCACAACGTCTGGAGACAAATCGTTCCACTGAGTAATTGTTCTGTCAGGAAATTTCTCCTTAGTTCTAGGTTGCTTCTCTCCTTGATTAGTTTCCATTCACTGCTTCTTGTCCTGCCTTCAGGTGCTTTGGAGAATAGCTTGACTCCCTCTTCTTTGTGGCAGCCCCTGAGATATTGGAACACTGCTATCATGTCTCCCCTAGTCCTTCTCTTCACATGTTACTAGACTAGATATTCCTGCCACCATTCCTCATATGGTTTAACCTCCTGTCCCCTAGTCATCTTTGTTGCTATTATCTGCACTCTTTCTAGACTAGAATCTAAACACTAGAGTCTCAATAGAATTAAGGAACCATATTCCCTGCCCAGATCTGATTTCGGATCTATTCATGGGTCTTTAGAGGGAAATTAAGATACAAAAAAGGGACCAGTTCTGTCTTTTTTAAAAAGTTGGATGGAAGAATCATGTCTTCTGTCCTCAATAATTTTGCCAACTGCTTCACTTGAATGAACTTATTAATAAACAAAGACTGCTACATTTTTTCCTCTTTAAACCTGCCATTTCAGTTTTTAGTCTTTAAGGAAAAGACCAGATATTTGTTTGTGGCTATCAAAATGTTGGGCTCAAATATCTCACGCACTGGCTATTACAGGATGAGCACATAGACATAAGGCACAGAGGTGAGTTCCTCCCGGTTCGCACCGATTCTATAGAACCGGTAGCAAACTGCTGGTGACGTCACAGAGCCGGTTCTGTCGGTGCCAGTCCGTGGGCACCGCCATCTTTTTTTGGGAATTTTTTGGGGGGGAATTTTTGGCTGATTTTTTTTCTTCTGCGCATGTGCAGAAGCCGAGTCCCCAGCACTGCGCATGCGCCACCATCTTTTCAGCTTTTTTTTTTTTGAATTTTTTGTGAATTTTCGGCACTGTGCATGCACACGTGCCCGCGCCCGCACGGCACGGCCACACAGCGCGCAATGCACGCGCAGCCAGGCAACACAGGAGGAAGTGAACCAGCGGCGAGGTAAGTTAGAACCCACCCCGATAAGGCAGAACATTTGTTTAAAATGGTAATAATGATAAAGGTAATACTAAACACAGGAGAGCTAAAAATAATAGAGAGAGGAGGGAGAATACAAGCCTTAAAATAAACGTTGTGAAAAATGCAGTCCACCAGAATGTATTTCAGAGACCCAGAGCTAGGTTCTTATAATGGACAAAATCTTGGGCATTGCTTTTTTCCACCCCCACCCCCCTTTTGAGAGGTTATGAAGGGCAAAAAGGATAAGCCTTAGAATTTGCAAAAGCTTCATTTCATCATTTCATCCCAAGAAACCTCATCACCACAATTGCACAATCCTGGTGGGCCACCCCTTAAGTATGATTCAGCAGTGCGCTGTAGCTGCCAAAAAAACCAATGCAGTCCCAGGCCGCATCCCCAGAGGGATAAGATCATGGGAATTAATAATACGACTTTTTTTTATATTGCACTAGTGAGGCCACACTTGGAATACCGTGTCCAGTTCTGGTCACCTTGATACAAAAAAGATATTGAGAAAGAAAGAGTGCAGAAAAGAGCAACAAAGATGATAAAAGGGTCTGGAGGCTAAATCATACGATGGGGAATTAGGTATGTTTAGCCTAACAAAGCGAAGGCTTAGGAAAGACATGATAGCTGTCTTCTAGCACTTGAAGGACTGTCACAGGGAAGAGGAAGTCAATTTATCCTCCAAGCCAAGGATAAGAATCAATAGGTGGAAGCTCGTGAGAGGGAGATCAAACCCGGAACTAAGGAGGAATTTTCTGATAGAACAATTAATCAGTGGGACAGCTTGCTTCCTGGAGCTCAAGGTGCTCCAGTGTTGGAGGTTTTCAAGAAAAGATTGGACAACTATTTGTCTGGGATGGTATAAGGACTCCTGCCTTGGGCAGGGGATTGAGCTAGAAAACTTCCAAGGTCCCTTTTCCAGCCCTATGAATCTATGAGATGGTGGCCTCACCTCCTTTGGCATGCCAGCCCTCTGCATGTCAAACGAAGTCCAGCCCTTACTCAATGGAGTTTGGGCAACTATACTAGATATATTGAAAATAGAGCTAAATAAACAAACAAGCAAGCAAACAAGCAAGCACACTGAGCCTTTTTCAAGGCCATTAAAAACTTATTATATATACTTTATTTCTAGGAAACATTTCTCATCGAGCAGTCCTCTACATGACTTCTTTGAAATAATTTCCACTGAATTCAGGGAGGGATTTCTCTCCAGTAATTTGATGTAAGATTGTAATTTTACAAGGAGGGAGGGAGGGAGGGAGGGAGGGAGGGAGGGTGGATTTTGAAGTCAGTAAGAAGCAGGAACAACAGAAAATCTAGTAGTAGGAAAAGCAGACAGTGCTCAATGTTTTAAACCCAGCATGTCCTTTCTTTGTGCACACATACAGAGATCCCTTATGGCCAGCATATGTGCATACATGAGTTGCTGAGGCTTATTAGTTGAACATGCAAACACTGATAAGCTGTTATTGTGATTTGCTCAAGCATGTTATAAGACCAGTAGAATCAGTGACAATTTTAATATGAGATTTATATTGGCAGATAGGCAGGGAATAATCCACAACTTGTGACAAATATTAGGTCTAGCAATGGCATAAAGCAGGGGTGGGTTCTAACTTACCTCGCCGCCAGTTCGCTTCCTCCTGCGCTGCTTGGCTGTGCTTCGTAAGCGCGCGCGCACATGCGCAGTGCCAAAACTTCCAAAAAACTTCCCCCAAAAAAGCCAAAAACAAGATGGTGGCGCATGCGCAGTGCTGGCAACTCGGCTTCTGCGCATGCGCAGAAGAAGAAAAATTTTAAACAAGTCCAAAAAAAATGGCGGCAACCACGGACCGGCACCAACCAAACCAGCTCCGTGATGTCACCAGTGGGTTGCTACCGGTTCGGGTGAACTGGTCCGAACCGGTAGGAACCCACCTCTGGCATAAAGGAAAACTGTGAATTATCAAATTTCTACTTTTTAGTTTTAGATAATAATGACAAAAACTGCATTGTTCACTGTCTCTTTCTCTCTCCTACACATACAAGTACACACTTATATTGTCCTTTCCTATGGACTTAATCCACTTAGATACTATGCTAAATGCTAGACAGGTGAAACCGTTTAAAGAAAATCTCATTTATATATTACTAAAACTCTCGTGTCTGCAACTTTTAACTGGGTGAAACAGTGCAGCATACGGCAAAACTTTTTCAACCAAGGTACTTCAAATGGGCTAACGTACAGAATGCCAGGACCCATGACTCCAGTGGAATGAAATTTTGCAAAGTTTTTGCCGCTTTAGTACCGTTGCGCTGCTGTTCAATGCTGCTGTTGCACTGCCATGATCTTGTAATCTTTCCTGACACCTTCCCACAAGTCAATAGGGAAGGCTGGGAGGGAGAATGTCAATGGGAAACGTTGCAAGTATGGGAAGAAATATCTATCTGGTTCAATTCCAAGCCGGGAGGAAGGCACTGGAGACAAAATGGAGGCTGGAGGCTGATTGGAAAGAGGGTCCATTTTTTGATGAAGCAGAAGCACATGTGATTCTGGGTAGCTGACCACATGGAGTTGAGAGGGGGGTGTTATACCTTCTCTCGGGCTTTGCACTTGAGCTTCCTGTTCCTGTGCAAGAACATGTATTCTATTGGCTGTTGTCAGATTCTTATGGGGCATTGTAGGGGTTATGTAGGGGTCATAGCTGGCTCTATAGGCAAAGTACAAATCCTAGGTGTTTGTCTGATCTAAGTTTGGTTGAAGTTTGGTCTGTGCTGAGGGTGATGCAATGAAAGCTTGTGTTCTGAAAGGGGGTTGGGCAATTCCTATTGTGGCTTAATGGCTTTGTCCTGTGTTGGATCTTGAGTGAGGGCTAATCCTACCATTCTGCCTTTGTTTCAAAATATCCTGTCTTGAATGGATTACCAAATCTGCATTTCTAAAAGGTGGCCTCCTCAGTTTGGTTTCTGAATTAGGCTGGCCCAATCTTTCTTAATGGGCACCTAAATGTCTGCTGGGGCTATTAAGGAAAGTGGGGGTTGCTTTCTGCCTCAAAAAAAAACATGTTTCTCCATTTCTCCCTTTGGGAAATATAAGAATCTGCCTTTTTAATATTTCCTAAAATATTTCATTCTTCTAGGAGAGGGGTGGCTGCTAACTTTCTACAGGGGGAAGGTTGCAAGTTGCTCAGGTAAGTTTTCCACACCCACACAATCTCTGCAGGCCCTGTGTGTTCATGAATATATCTGAAAGGATGACCTTAGAGATCACAGGTTGTCTAGTACAGCTTTAAAATACATTTTAGCTTCTATCATGATATGCATGAGTTCCCCATGGATGCTCCTATGCACAGAATGGGCATTGGATATCTTATCTTTAAATCCACATATATATATATATATATCCTTTTCCATTAACTTCTTATATGCCAGTAATTTAGAGCCCAATGTGGAATTTACCTCCAGTCCTATATGCACACTGCAATATAAATGGTATGCCTTTGAATGCGTGTTTGTGCACTATGGAATAAATGTCTATTCAAACACAGATTTTGTGATAACCTAGAATTATTGATAAAGGGAAGGTATGGAAGGTTGCTCTTTCCAAACCTTCCTTTTGTACCATGATTTAATTTCAACCAAAATTAAATCAAACAGTTTCCTATCGGATGCACTAGATGTCACTATTGCTTTAAAGGAGAACAGTACCAGCTGAGGGGGAAAAAAAACAACAGGAAAAATCACATGGTGTGGCTTTGGGACAAATCTCCTGCCCGTGAGAAGAGACGTGAGACTTGGAAAATGTGCTAAGTTGCAGCTGCACAGCAGTAACAGCTTCAGGCTAACATAACATCCCAGTTACACAACCACATTGTGCAGCCTCAGATCTCAACATCTTTCACTTCAGCCCTAGGAGTGCCATTTGAAGCTAAAGCTGCTTTTCTCGCTAGTTTGGAATGGAAGAAAACAGACCACAATATAACATAGCATTTGGATGGGGAAAAACACTGGCTACATTTTTGGTATTTACTGACTTCATTACAACTGCTTTTATTGCAATTACATAGAGCAATGACGTTTAGCTCTACTTGACTTTAACCCCAAAATGGTTAAGTTAGCCATTGTATATCCTAATCTTGAAACTTCATCTCAAACAGCCCACATTCAGACCAAAGAATAATCTGACTTTCCCTAACAGCTTGCCATGTTCAATAAAGAAAAGAATATTCAACTGCCTAAATCTTCCACAAGATTTGAATATGACCATGGCGTTGTACTGCTGACTTCAAAAATGAAACAGGCAAAGAATGTATCTTAAGTTAATTGATGCCCAGCCAAGCAACAGGAAAAAAACAAAAACAAAAAACCACCAATGTCTAACCCCATAAACTACAGCAGTTTTTGGACTAGAAGAAATCACCCCCTGTACATTCCACGGAGAAAGAAGTGGGAAATGATAACTCCAACGCATTTCAGGTGTTTAATAGATGCGTCATAGATTTGTGGGACATTTTTTAGAAACTATGAGCTATTCATGTGAAGACCAAGTGATCTGGATGCTTTCCCAACAATTACAGTCATTTACGCTGGTTGCAATATGAATCTTCTATAGCTCAGTTCTTACTACAGCATGCTTAACCCAGTTAGTACTATGCCATGGTGGCACAGTGGTTAGAATGCAGTACTGCAGGCTACTTCTGCTGACTGCCGGCTGCCTGTAATTTGGCAGTTCGAATCTCACCAGGCTCAAGGTTGACTCAGCCTTCAATCCTTCCGAGGTCGGTAAAATGAGGACCCAAATTGTTGGGGGAAATATGTTGACTTTGTAAACCGCTTAGAGAGGGCTGTAAAGCACTGTGAAGCAGTATATAAGTCTAAGGCCTATTGCTTTGCTATGCAGTTAAATTTCCTTACCCCCTCCCTGCCACTGTAGCATAAAATCTCAATTAAAATAGGAGATTAAAATAGGATCCCCACCCATCAAGAAAAGTCTGGAATCCCTTAAGCTCCCATGCCAGGAGACTATAGGCAATGCTCCAATAATCCTTTTCCACTGGCCAGGCATGGCACAGTCAAGGCAACCAATAAGCGCCGAGGTGCCGCAGTGGTTAGAGTGCAGCACTGCAGGCTACTTCAGCTGACTGCTAGCTGCAGTTCGGCGGTTCAAATCTCACCGGCTCAAGGTTGACTCAGCCTTCCATCCTTCCGAGGTGGGTAAAATGAGGACCCAGATTGTTGGGGGCAATATGCTGACTCTGTGAACCGCTTAGAGAGGGCTGTAAAGCACTGTAAAGCGGTATATAAGTCTAAGTGCTATTGCTATTGCTAATAGGGCTTGGGAGCTGTGTCCCATGTTGCCAGAACTTGTCAGTGGGTTGTGTACTGGATAGCCTTGTTTTTTTCTTTGTAGGTCTTTCTCCTGGAGGACTAAGTGTGCCAAATAGGTTGACACTTGACCAAAGTAGTGTTAGATTAACCCTCTATATAACTGTGTCTGTTTGAGCCTAAATTTCACATCCTCAGGATGGATGGATAAGATCAATTGGAGCTCTCCTCAACAGATCCCCACTCAGCTTATTGTGGAAAGAAGGCCTGTGCATTTGTCAGGGAGTAGGACATCACTGTCTCCCTTGAGCCCCGAGATTACTCATATCAGTGTAGAAAATCAAGCTGTACAGTTTAAAAAGAAACTGGGATCCTAGTTTTTTTCTTGACTACGATTAAGATCAGGTTGATTTTAACGCTGCTGTGAAATTTATTCAAAAGCTAAGAAATTAAGCATTGGGAGGGAGGATGAGGCAACCGTTCCCATGAAAGGGGGGGGGAATAGCCTTCTCCCAAGCCCTACAGAGCTGCAGCGTCACAAATCACAAAATGGAAGCTTTGTGATTCCAGCTACAGTGCCGCTAAGCTGGAAGGAAATCCGCTTACGTGCTCAAAGAAGATAACCTTCTGGGAATAACATGGTAGGAATCAATGCCAGATTAGCACAAAAGCACTGTGAGGACTTTTCCAAAGTCCAAATCATAAAGAAGAAAACAAAGGTCATAGGAAGCCCCTTGAGAACCCCAACCGGATTCTTCAGCCTCCTCTGACATTGGCATGCCAGTGTTTTTAACACTCTAGAACAAAACAAAACAAATTGCCTACTCTGGACATAAATGCTAAGAAAGCTGAAACCTTCATTTCCATACACTTAGGGGTCATATTTCAGTTTTGCCTTAACACAATGTATGAAGCCCTCTATTGTGTTTATTCAACAAACTACACTTAGCGTGATGTATGAACTACCTTCCTAAAATTATGCAGCACTTATATCTTTGGTAGCATTTTTTTTTCCAAAAAAATCCCCCCCCCCAACTCTGCAACTTTCTGGAGACTGTGCCTATACGCACAATCAAATGTAGACACCAGGGTAATATAAATTCTGTGCAGTACATATATCAGGTTTGCATATCAATAGGCTATGCATAAAACATTATGGGAGGGGCACAACCCCTACTTGATTGCTGAAAATCAGCTCTCTCTGGAGATTTCAGCAGCTGTGCCTAATTATACCCAAACCGTTCTGCACCAAGCATAAGAGCTAGAAACATGTCGAGGATGAATGCTGCATTGCAACCTAGCTGTGTGCCCTATCACCCTATCAAATCATTGAATTGGTTTAGACTTCCAGAAACTCTAGATTCTAATGCTGATTTCTTAATTCAGTTGTCATCTCAAATTCATAAGAATAGCAGTGAAAAAAATCAATACTAATGAACTTGTTACAGATCTCTCATATAGCAAATATTCACCAATCTCTTTGCCAACTTAAGAGCATCTTAAAAGTATCAGTACTTTCCTTTACACAAACTTACAATTGTTTTGTTGGCAATTTGACCTGGCCCAGAGCTCCATTCTTGCTACGAATAGCATTGCAGCAAACTCCAGTGCTGAAATGCTGCATGGAAGCTTTGGTGGTAAGCCTGTAATGCCATCTAGCGAGAGAAGCGAGTCCACAACCACTGCAGAGCAGGAGAAACTGGATCCCGCTTGATGGTGCACCTTCTTATATATCTTATGTACAAAAAAAGGTAATTCTAATCTTATAAAAAAAACCATGTGTAAAACATTTGATTGGGGTTTTTTTAATACATGGAGTGTTATGAACCGGATAAATTTTCTAGCAGTGTCTAAACTGCAAAAATAGGCAATTCTAATAAGATAGTATCTAGCAGGTAATTCTGACTTTGTCTCTCCTCCTAGATCAACATGGCTATCTTGGCTTTCTACATGCTTCTGTTTAGAGACCCAAAATTGTTCCTAAGTCTGCCTGTTGAGGGGAGTAAGAAATGTCTGAATCTTAGGGGGATATTATTCACATTTATAGACACATATAAAATGCCCAATAACAATGCAACATTAAAATATTCACAATTTAAATTTTTATTTAAAATTTAAAAAAATTAAATGCAAAATACAAGTATGTAACATAATCAAACCCAGGCAAGATAGTATTACGGCCCAAATGCCCTCCAGAAAAGATCTATTTTGAGGTGCTTCTAAAAAGCAGTCACTGGGAGCCAATCCAATGTCCAGTAGGAGGCTGTTCTAAAAAGACCAAACTGCTATTGGAAAAACACAGCACCTCAGAGCTTGGGCCCTTTCACCTCCCCTGGGTGGATATAGCTACTAACAGTTTCTCCCATTTAGATCAAACTGACCAGTCCAATTCTAAAGGGAGAAAGCAGGTAACCACGTAGGGCTTTAGAATTAGCACCAGAACTAAGTTTCACCTGAAGCTTTAAGTTTCACCTGAAGCTGATTCTCCTGGAAAGAAATGATATTGCAGAAGGTATGAAGGAATAATTAAGGAGGGACTTGCAGTCCAAAGATTACAGAGTCTGGAGACTGAAGCAAGAGTGAGGGGGGAAAACCCTCAAAATAGCCCTGCTTGATTTTCTTCAGTATGAGACAAAGAGAAACTTGGGCAGCTTTCAAAATGAATGTCAATCTTTCAAAAAAGAGTCAGATCAAGAAACAAACACTCCTACTTTGATGGTGTTGGGTAAAATAATAGAATCTTAAAAACTTGTTTCTCTCTGGAGATCACTTCCATTATATGCTATAGATTCCTTTGGATGGGAAAAGAAAAAAGTAACCCTATAAAAACTAGGTGTCCCAAAGATCCATTTCCCCCTCTGTACCCATCTAGATGCACACAAACAGCAGAGGAGGGTATATTTTTTAAATATATTCTTCACAAATCACTCTGAAGAGCTGGCATATGATAAAATGGGAACAGTATTTAGACAGCGTGGGAAGTACCAGCTGTTAACTGAAAGCCTCCTCCAGGCTTCATTATATTCATATTAGTCCTCTTTCTTATCAATTTTGGGACAAATCCTACTTTCTTTCTTAAATATGATTTCTCTCCTTGGTCTGTAGTTAGCAGGCTAATTGGTGGAACAAAGGGCAATTATATGTTTCTGTATTTCAAATATTTTCTTCCCTTGGACAAGATTATTATATAAATGTGACTGGGCATCTCTAAATTTACATACAAATAAAATGTGTCTGTGTGGGTTTCAATGCTAATTTCAGTGAAAACATAATCCATTGAAATTATTGGTATGGAAGGGAAGGGGTTTCATCTCGGAAAAAGTGATTTCTACAAGCCAAGCAATGCTGTGCATTCATGTAACCTGATCCTAGCTTGTGTAGTGAATGTATTTTGTATGTCAGATTCCAGATTACACTTATAATGTAACTCGTCACATACACAAACTAAGAAACCCCAGCACATTCCTCCAATAACAAGAGAGGATTCTACAGAAAAAGGCTACATGAGGAATAAAGTTTTTATCTCAGCAGCCTCTGTGAACATTTACTATCTCAAAGAAGCTGGAGAAATCCAGAGACTTTGAACACAATCTGCTTTAAAATTGAAGAAATAATCAAAATCTATACCCACTAAGTTGTGGTAGGTTACTTTTTGGTACTGTGATAAGTTTCATGTTCTTTCTCTCACTATACAAATTATGGAATTAGTTATTTTTGAGCCCTCATTTATACTTCAGGTTGTGTTCATAAAGATAAGGGTTTTTTTTTCCCGGTGATCTGTATTTAAAAAATTTCCAATCTGTTTTTAGGTAAACTGCTCTTTATCTGTAAGAGAAAATTATATATTCTATTCAATTTTTCTTTAACTAATTTGAAAATTATTGTATTTTTGTAATCTGGGGAGCTCCATACAGAATGTCTGATTTTAAAGGTTAAAAGGACTTTTCTGTTTTATTTTTTCTGTTTTAATTAACTTTGATTTTGTTTACCTTCTGTGATATTTGTCCTTCAAGGTGGGAGGAAAGGAGAGCTGATTCTTCTAGTACCACTTTTATGCTGCACGCCTAGGAGATGGCACTATAGAAATTATTATAATTTTTCCACTTTGATTTTTTGTGAGAGCATTATTTCTTTTGCACTCCAGGGTTAAACAGTGGACGACAGGTGAAGCACCCTAAGATACAGGGTAGTGGTAGGAGCTACCAAACTGCTTCCCCAAACCAGGAAACCGAATCAGGGTATGAAAACCCAAAACAATTTCTGAGAGAGATTTGTAAACTCCTACCCTCTACCTTGCAGGTTTCCTGGATCATGTTTTCTCAGAAATGACCATTAAAGTGAAGCTTCCTGCCACGTGATCAAGCTTAAAATTGCATCAAATAGGAGCGTCCATTTGAGGGACGGAATAAAATCTGTAAAATGT
Source organism: Thermophis baileyi (assembly GCA_003457575.1). Classification (NCBI taxonomy): domain Eukaryota; kingdom Metazoa; phylum Chordata; class Lepidosauria; order Squamata; family Dipsadidae; genus Thermophis; species Thermophis baileyi. The sequence continues at coordinate 5,103,858 of QLTV01003388.1, forward strand.
TGGAGCAGGGTCATAATCCAAAACCCTGGTCCTTTTGTACATGAGTGCCACATAGATGCACTTTTGAATGGTTCTGGACATCTGCCATTTGGCAGATTTTGACTTCCCTGCAGATTCCACTGGCCTTAAATTAATACTGAATGTTAGAACTACATTAAGGCTGGTGTGGACTGCATCAAAGATCCATCCAAATAATATCAAACCAAGAGTGCTATTTTCCTTAGTCTCCCTTTCCACCAACTGGGCTTCATGCAGCTGCCGTGCATTTGATTCGCATGGAATTTTGCTTTTGCGTTTTTAAAATTTGTAAGAAACTAGGAAAAGCCACCCTAACCTGTCTCTTTCCTACAAAAGTTTTGTTTATTTCTGGGTAATACTCAACCACAGCTATGCTGCTAAACCTGTATCCATAATCTACGGAGACTAACGAAACTGATCACAAAAATTGTAGAAACCTCTTTCATAGGGAAGGTCTCACAAAAATAAAAATAAAACCCCCAGGAATGCAAAGAATAAAGGGCGCCCTAGATTAGTGTCAGGAATTGAATGCATATGCATCATTTGAAGATATTATCAATTGCCAATCGCCTTCTCCGACAAAGAAAGCAACAGTCACCTCACACCCGCACCCCTAAAATACCGAACTGAAGGAGAAGCTTTTTATTATTTTATTATTTATTAAATTTGTATGCCGCCCAACTCCCAAGGGACTCCCTTATATAGTATGCGTTACGGTAAAAGGGTACGGGATACGTCACTTCCTCCCCGGAAGGCGGGAGAAAAGATACTTAGAGAATCGAAAGTTGAATCCTACCTCAGTGTGCCAGTAAAACCATAACTTGTCCCGGAAGTGTGCTATCCAAAAAAAAAAGTGGGGGAAGTCTTTCTCTGCATTTTCTTAAGTCCGCGACGCGAGTCCGCCGTCGATTTCGCTCCGAGTCTAGCGGGTCTCGTTCTACCAGAATAGAGCCTCGGTGGCCTCCGTACTGAAGTAAGGCACGGGTGGGGCCGATGTAGGCCAGGCCGCGCGGGCGGGGCCGGGGCGATGGGGAATCTGTTCGGTCGCAAGCGGCAGACCCGCGTTACCGAGCAAGATAAGGCCGTGCTGGTGAGAGCGGGGACGGCGGAGGAAGGGGGAGGGAAAGGTTGTGGGAATGGCAGGCTGCGGCCGTGCGCCAGAGGTTCAGCTTCAGGTTCTCTCTCTCTCTGGCATCAGACCCAGCAGGGCTGCCTTTCCTGCGGGGTAACCCTTTGCTGCTCTGCTCGCCCCTTTCCTGCCTTCGCCCAGCCCGTTTCCTCCGGAGGAACGAATGCAAAAAAGATCGAGCGCTCCGGGTGCCGGGGTTTCTGGCACGTGCGGGAAGGGGGCGAAAGAGGTGCACCTGCACAAGCCTGTAACTCAGGAAGGCGGGAAAGGAAGCGACTTTTGTTCTCCTTTACGGGCGGCGACTTCTTCCACTGACTTCCTCGCAGTCCTTTTCCACTTATCTTTTCTTTTTTTCCTCCCCCTCTTCTCTTTAAATAAAAAGTGTGTCACTCTCTCTGTGTGTATATATGTGTGTGCATATATACAAAATATTGGCCTGCCACCTTTCTTTTCCTTTGAGGGGTCCTCGGTGCTCTCTGAAGCTTGGTGGTGGCCTTGCAGACGTTTCATTACCCAAACTAGGTAACATCATCAGTGCTAGATGATGATGACGATGATGATGTTACCTTAGTTTGGGTAATGAAACGTCTGCAAGGCAACCACCAAGCTTCAGAGAGCACCGAGGACCCCTCATTTTAACCAGAGGTTACAAATAATTTATTTCTTTGGCGTGTCAGTGCAGTGAGACAGAACGCTTCAACCAACTTGTTGGATAAAATAATAAAATAATTGTGTGTGTGTGTGTGTGTGTATATATATATATATATAAATTAGCATGGAATAACAAGCTGTATGTGATTGCATAACCTATCTTTGGTCCTAGACACTTTGTGGGAACACAGCCATAAGCCAATGACTGGTAGATGGGTGGAAGCTCCCTGGATATGATATGCTGTCTGGAGTTGGGAATCTTGGCTTGAAGTCTTGCTTAAGCCCAAGTGTTCTGACCCAAATCCTACATCGCAAAGCTACAACAGCTTTTTAGATGATCTTAAAAATATCCTGAAGTTGCTGAGTCCTTTTGAAGTTGGAAATAATGTCATACTTTGGGTGTGCTGTAGAATTTTTCTGAATGTCTTGAATGTTAAAAAGCATAACATACTATTTTAATAATGTGAAATAAGTTGGAAAGCTTAACTACCAGGAAGTAAAGAATATTTTGAGAAAAGGACATAATATGTAGAATGGAGAAATTCTGCAGGTTGTAGAAATGCATAAAGTAAAATGCAAGATCATTGGATAGGAAATAGATCTTTTCTCAAATGTTTGTTAAGGAAAATCTCAAACAACTGGTCTTTGTTTGACCTATTATGTTCCAATTTCTTAATCTTTTCATATAGTTACTTAATGTCCACTAAACATATGTAGGAAATTGAATTTGTATCATCCCAAGACAATGCATTTATATAGCTTTTTTATTGGTTCTTACAGTGAGACTCTTGCTGTCAAGTAGTGAAAGTTTTCAGCAGAAATATTTTCTAATCCTACCTGAAAGAACCAGGGGTTGTACCTGGAACATTTTTACACTCAAAGTATATGCTGTTTGTGCCATGAATCACAGTTCTTCATTTAACAAGAAAATCTGAGTGCCTTACAGTGGATTGCATTATCAGAATGTTTCATGACACTTCAGAGTTCCTTATTACTTTATGAGGAGCCTTTTTATATATGTCAATAGCTTTCAGTACAGATTTACTTACTGTGCTGATTCTGTCAGCAGAGAAATTGTGAGCCACTTTCACTTTTGGTTCTTCCGTATTTCCATATGACTAAAATTGTCATTTATTTGTATTTATTACATTAGAATTTAAGTAGATCACCATTGTTGTTAATTGAAGATATTAAAACTCTATACAGAATGGAAAGAAATGTTTCAATACAATTACATATTTTTTTTCAATTAAAAAAATATTATTAGCCAGAAGAGAGAACCTGTTACCCTCTGAATTCCAGTCCGTGACCATATATGAGAGGAACTGTAGTCTAACAATATCTGGAGGATCAAATTTTTTATTAGTGAATTCATAGCAACATAAACAATTGTTCTGAATGATTCTTAAACTTACTGTTTCTAATAAGGCACCCTTGTGGCTTTAAATTCAGATATGTGTGAATGCCAGGGGATGGCAATAATTCTTACCATTATTATTTTTTTTAGTATTTTTAATATATGATTTATAACAATGAACCAGTAGCAGTGACTTGACTTTAATTTTGCATAGCTTAACTTTCAATTCGTTGAACTTTCCAGTATTTTTCAGCACAGTAGATTGGAGATCAAGATTGCTGGGTTTACAGGTATATCTTCTTAAGGAAGAAAAGATTTCTTCTAATGGACTGTTTGTTTTCTTCTCCAGCAACTAAAACAGCAACGAGACAAATTAAAGCAATATCAGAAAAAGATTTCTCTACAGCTGGAGCGAGAGAGGATTGTTGCTCGTCAACTACTAAAAGATGGCAAGAGAGAGTAAGTCACTTCTGGACAGAGTTTAAGCTTACAGTTATTTATTTACATTTATTTGTACCCCACCTTTATTATTTTTACAAATAATTTAAGGTGTCAAATACATCCAAACATACCTTCCTCCTCCTATTTTCCCCACAATAACAACCTTGTGAGGTGGGTTGGGAGGGAGAGTGATTAGCCCAAAGTCACCCAGCCAACTTTCATGGCTGAGGCAGGACTTGAACTCACAGTCTCCCACTTCTAGCCTCATGCCTTAACCACTTAGACCAGGGGTGTCAAACTGGTAACCCGCAGGCCGGATTCATGCGCAGGCCACGCCCACCCCAGCTCCGCGAATGGGAAAAACACGTGACGGTAATGTGACGCCACGAGTTTGACACCCGTGACTTAGACCAAACTGGTTCTATATATATTATATGTAGCGCCAGATTTCAATGCAGCCTTAGTCAAATGATTCCCGCTGGTGTTTCAGCTGAAACATGCCCTCCTATGCTTTCTAGTTCTCTGCTGTGTATAGTGGAGACCTGCTGTTTGGAAATATTCTGGTGTGTCCCAACAATCCTTTTGATTGCAGCATTTTCAGTAGATGCCCCTAAGCTCCAGAATTCTCTTCTCAGGCGGCCCATCTCATTTCCTTACCAACAAACTTCCAAAAGTTAATGAAAAACTTTATTTTTAAGAGAGATTGTATTGAATAATAGTTTTTATGTTTGTAACCATTTGGCTATTTCGGCATTGGATGTTTGAGGGGGGCAGTGATTGCAGCTATTGTGTTTTTCTGCTATTTTCTAAGGTTTTATATTTCTATCTTTTTATTTTTTTACAGTAACTGTAAATAATTTAAATAAATAAATAAAAAATACCTGGAAACAGTTTGACAGACAATGCAATTTAATCACTGTAGTGTGTTAACATAATGGCCGCACACTTTTAAAACATTTTAAAGGGTTAAAAAGATTTCTAGGGAATAAATATATCAGTTTTGTTGGCTATAATGGTGAAAAATAAAGTTTGCTTGACAAGAGGCAATATGCCAGACTAGTTCTGTAACTGACCTGTATGTTTTTCCAGGGATATTTAGTTAACTTGTCAAGTTATCAAACCCTGAGATAAATTATTTTTTTTCTATTGATCTGGGACAAAAATGGCTTGGTATAATATTTTTTTCTAGACTTGCTTTTTCATTCACTGCCTTTTTTCTCTTCCTAGGAAAGCCAAGCTTCTGCTAAAGAAGAAGCGTTATGAAGAGCAATTGTTAGACAAAACTGAAAACCAAATTAGCAATTTAGAACGCATGGTATGTGGGATTGGGTTTCTGAATTGCATCTGGTCACTTGATTTTCAGGATTTCTGAAGTGTGGCTTACGTGTAAGCTTCTGCGTTTAGTTTAATTCACTTTTAATATAAGAGGATTTCTTTAACTCAGGATTCACATTGACTTTTATGGTAGAATGCTGTGATTTAAGCTTCCTTTAGGAGTACTGTATATACTTACAGATAAGCTGACCCTCAAAATTTCATGGTCAAAATACCATGAAAAATATGTCCCCCTCAGATAAGCCAACCCATGAATTTTTAACCAAATTTTTAACCAAGATACTGCTAGGCATTTGACTGCTGTTTGTGCAGTTGGACCGTGATGGTCTTTAAAAAATCTGAGCTGCAGTTCGCAGGTAAGCCAAACACAATTTTTGGGGTGTATTTTGATACTTAAAATTATCAGCTTATCTGCAAGTATACACGGTACCCCTGGTCTTGGCACAAGTACCGTATTTTTCGGAGTATAAGACGCACCTTTTTTCCCCCCTAAAAGAAGCTGAAAATTTGGGTGCGTCTTATACTCCGAATGTAGCTTTTTCGAAGCTTTTTTTCCCAGCCCCTCCCA